>LS990915.1:18550383-18850383 GCA_900464855.2 Musa schizocarpa
ATATTAAAAGATATGCTTAGTTATGACTATTTAAATCTTTACTTGTATCTTCTATTATTGTCTTTTTAGATCTTCCATTACATCTCTCTTTATAGTTTATACCATATACCACTAACAGTAATCATTCCTCCAATATTTTTTAACAAAATTAAAACATTATTACTTCTAAATTCTTTCAATTAAAAGAACAGAAGACATGGCAAATTCCAGAAAATTTTCACCTATTCTGTTCTGACCACCCACTAATTCATTTCCAATTCTGTTCTGAACATCCACAAAATCCTTTCTGGTATTTTGATTTGAAGTTCCCAGTACATAAGTTTTTCATCATTTGGTTATACTCGATTTCATCTATAACTTCCAAATTTTATGTTTGACAATTGGCATAATCTGGGAACCCTATATGTGAAATATGCACTTATGACACCTTGTTCCTATTAAAACTTCAAGGAACTATATCAACGTTTCTTTTTCCCAAACTCTATATACACTTCAAGACACTCCTTTCACGAATTTTCTTCTGCATTTTCCCAAACTCCATATACACTTCAAGATACTCCTTTCGCGAATTTTCTTCTGCATTTTCCCAAACTCTATATACACTTCAAGCTACTCCTTTAACGAATTTTCTACTTCCACAATTTCCCAAACTCTATATACACTACAAGCTACTCCTTTCCCAAATTTCCTTCTCCTATGCACTAGATATCATATTTATTATCCAGGATTGTTAATTCATAAGGAATGTCCCTAACTGCTTTGTTTCTTGAAACAGAATATCAGTTCTTCAATTATCATCCACATCATCTTTCATGCTTCACATAAAAATGTTATTACATACAAAGTCATTTATCTAAGCACGTACTCTTGGACTAACTTCTCTAGGGCAATCAAAATTGTACAAAAAAACTCAGTTTAATTGCCCTTAGATCCCAGTATTAATAAGATGCCTGGTTCTTGATCAAAATTGTGGCCCACACAAGTATTTAAGTGACCATGATACAGCAGGCCAACACCCACGTATTTCCTACAAGTCCATCTTCATATTTGTTCTAATAATTAGTCATGCAAGAAACAGCAACCCAATACTGCACCCTTTTCTCCAGCAGATGACAAATTATTGGGATAAAAGGATATTTCTGTACAGAAAAAACTTCATTCTCAACCAATGTGGTACTCCAAATGCTAAGATGCCTTGGACGCTCCTCTAAAAGATAACGCCAACTTTCGCTCAACAATCCACTAAGAAATACTATTTATTTAAAAACAACTTGGAAATAATTTTATTAGTTAAATAAAAAAATTAAAATGAAATCTGCAAAGTACATAAAGAGCAGAAGAGAAGCATTTCTACATATATACTTTGCAACCCACAAAAGAAATCCTCCAAAATTCACTCTTCAGAACAAGAAACACCAGTGATTTTGACTAAATCAAATTTAAGCCCTTAAAGTTCTAACTTAATATGCTGAATTATATGCTTTTCACACAATGCAAATCTAAAGGTACAAGAAAACATAAGATTCAGTTTAATTCACAGGCTTTCATGGTGAAACTGGTAGAAAACCATGCTGTCAATATTGCATCCATCAAAATATACTGAGATGCAGAGAGAACCTACTTTTAGTTTAATTAATTAAATATATTAGCTACAAAATACCAATGTTAAAAGGAGAGGAGGAAGAAGAGAAGAGAAAAAGGGGCTAGCTACACTAAAATACAAACTGGTAAAACCTTAAAACTTACTTGTAATCAAGCAAACATAATGGTGGTTTTGATAAGCTGCACAAGGATTACAATTTAGAAGTTTTACCATAGCTAGGACACAACTTCAGAAGTTTGTAATTTTTTATTATCAAATAAGATAGAGGAATATAAGAATAATAAGCAAAAATAGGCATATAGGCACATGAGATTCTTGTAGCAAGTCAATTTAACATAGTGCAGATGCCCTGATTCACTTCAAGGTCTGACATGCAAGTACAATACCTAAAGTACTATGTTGCATTGTCACCTTCTTATGCACACTTTGTCTACAGAAACATAATACCTCTAAAACCATGAGTCTTTCCATGTTATGCAGTTATTGCACTGAATAATTAGCCACTAATTTGGCACAGGTTAAGCATTGGACCAATAAACAATGTTAATCAGCATCAACAAAATGATATCCTCGTAATTCTATCCTAGAAAGAATCCTGGGATTTGTCACATCATTAAGCCAGCCAATCAACTGCATGAAGAATTCGAAAAGTGCACGTGCAGCAAAGAAATTCACAAGGTAAACTGACAAATCTGTTCTGCAATGTACAAAAATTGTCCCCGGCCAAGTATACCAGAATGAAAAATAACTGAAATTATGACGAATCATATTTGTAAATTTAGATCCCCAAGGCAACCCTAATATGCATAATGGAATTGCACAGGATCAAACTGACAAAAAAAAGGTCTTTTATGCAAGGTATACAGTTTCAAATGATACCGCTTGGTATGGGCGGTACGTACCGATCCGACAACATACCGATACGTGAACTATTTACTACTGGGTGGAACATTTAAAAGCGCCCCATATCGGACGATACGGGATTATATCGGGCGGTTTTGACCGTTACTGCCCAGCACAACTCGATAACGATCGATTTCGATCATTACCGCTCGATAATAGTGCTCCAACGATCAAATTGACCATTGGAGCCCTTTCTCATAGGTTTTAAACTCTTCTCTCCTATTTCACTCTATTTCATTTTTATACTCTCTTAAACTATCTCAAACTCTTTTTTTCTCATATTTGTGCTCTCCTAAACTCTACAAAACAACGATTTGTGAATTGAATTGAGACTAATTTAGGAAGATTAAGAGGAAGAACTTTCTAATCAAGTGATATGTATTCTCTTTCTTTAATTAAGGAGTAATTAAGATTTTTAATATTATGATTAGTGTGTTTAATATTGATTAATTATACTTAATAGGTCAAATATTTATATTTCATGCATATTAAATATTGAAAGATATTTGATACTAAAATAAGTTTAATTAGGTTTTATTAAAGTTATTGAATGTTACGATTAGTCATTTTAATAATGATTTAATCGATTTTATGTCAATTCAATGTATTTAATATCTATTAGGGTGTTTGTCATGTTTATAGTATTGAAAGAGAAGTAATTAGTGGGTAATTAACTATGTTAATCATGTAATTAGTGTATCTAATAATGATTTCTTCATAATTTGAACTATATTGGATCAAAATTATATATTTAATACTTCTTTTATGTGTTTGACATATTTATGATGGTAAAATAGGTTTAATTAGGTTTTATTAAAGTTATTTAATGCTGTGATTAGTCATTTTAATGATGATTTAATCAAAATTTGATCGATTTTAGGTTAATTTAATGTCTTTAATACCTATTAGGGTGTTTGACATATTTATAGTGTTGAAAGAGAAGTAATTAGTAGGTAATTAACTATGTTAATCAGGTGATTAGTATATCTAATGATAATTTTATCATAATTTGATCCATATTGGATCAAAATTATGTATTTAATGCTTCTTTTATGTATGTAACATATTTATGATGATAAAATAGGATTAGTTATGTTTTAATAAAATTATTTAATGCTGCGATTAGTGATTTTTTATCGATATTTAGTCAATTCAATATGTTTATACTTTATAACTTATTTGATTTAAATTTAGTATGATCATGGCACTAAAGGAATAGCCATATGATAATGCATGGATTCATGCCCGAAAGATATATGGGAACTGTCATTCTTGGCAATGTATTTATTATGACTACATTAGCATGGATGGAGAAACAACTTGGGTGAAGATGCATTTGGCCGCGGATATCCTAATGTTGCAAAATGTAAGAAGATTCCGACGAAGATCCGTAAATTATTTCAAAACAAGCTACAACAAGCAAAGGAAGATACATTAAAAAAGAAGACGAGTTAAGGAAGAATATTATAGGGTTACATAGGAACCAGTTTATGATCAGTATGAGGGTTATGACGATCAAGTTAACTTAGATCTCATAGTTGGGATTCATGCATCATTGGAGCATCAGTATACAATCGATAAAGCAATGAGGCATCGACAACCTGACTCCTAATTGGAACATGACAGTGGTAGTGAAATCCAAAGGTCGGCCAGCATAAAGCAACCAACTGCTCCTCCTTAGTTAGGCCGAACTAGTAGCATGAGGCATAGTGGACTCCGTGGTTTTATAAGAGGTCTTGGCAGGAGGTCTGCACCAAATATTGTTGATATTGATCTGTAAGCCTATCTCCCACAAACAACGAAATAGACATGGATTGACAATGCATACATAAAAGAAAAGAAACGGGATATTGGGAAGATAATTTCAAAATGGTTCTAATTTCCATATGATTCAGCCAACACAGCCCAAGGTCCATATTATTAGAGCATGGTCTCTTCTATTCAAAAGTTTAGCACGGGGATCCAACCTCCAACACCGAAGGAGAATTACGGTGTGTACTTAGATGAGGAGGTGGCAGAACTAACAGATTTGATCAAATCCTTCAAGAGGCAATGGGATGAATATAAGGTAATACTGATGTATGACAGTTGGACAGGACCAACAAGAATGAGTATCATCAACTTTCTTATTTATTGCAATAGAAGAGTGGTGTTTTATAAGTCAGTTAATGCTTCTGAAAAGATCCAAGATGCAAACTACATTGAGAGTTTGATAGACACTATAGTAGAGAAGATCGGACCATAGTATGTTGTCCAAATAATAACCGACAATTGAGCGTATTTCAAGAAGGCTGGTTTGCAATTAATAGAAAAAAGAAAAACTTTGTTTTAGACTTCATATGCAGCTCATTGCATAGATCTAATGCTGAAGGATATTGATGAGTTGGATGCGGTCAAGAATTGTATAGCTCGAGTACAATCAATTACAAAGTTTATATATAATCATCATTGTGTCCACGCTTTAATGTAAAAGTATGTAAACGGTGAGATACTCTGACCTGGAATTACTCGATTTGCTACCAATTTTATTGCATTAAAGTCATTACAGCAAAAAAGGCATGGTTTGAAGGCAATGGTCAACTCACAAGAGTGGTCTGATTCTAGATATTCGAGATTAAGCGATAAAAAGAAGATAGAAAAGTCCATTCTTTCCTCTGAATTTTGGGAGACCATGACAAAAATCATAAAAGGTGTGGAACCACTTTATATTATTCTCCGTAGGGTTGATATGGACAAGCGTCCACAGATGTCGTATCTTAAGTATATGCTAATTTCAATAAGAGAGGAGGTCAGGAAAGCATTCAAAGATGATTTTAAGGCCGACCAATACGTATGGATCATTGATCGTCGGATCAAAGTTCATATGGATCAAGATATCTATAATGCAAGTAAATTCATATTCAGAATAATTTAATTTATTATTTTTTAGATAATAAAAAATCATACTAACAAAATTGTCTTGCAGCGTATTATCTAAATCTGGCAATTCAATATCGGTATGCTCTCGGAATACAAAATGATATACTAATGATACTACGAAATATTATATATCGGCTCTTACCAAACACTACTGATGTAGCCGATGCTCTTATAGAGGGTCGATTATTTCGAGAAACAGTTGATTCATTCTCCGACGTTGTAGTTCTATCGTATCGTTACACTGAGGATCCTGGTGAGGAAAAATTACACATATTGATTATCAATTATATTTAATGTTAATTATTTGTTATGCTAATAAAATCTTATTTATATCTTTTTGCAATCGAGTGGTGACAACAATTTGAAGGGGATGCGTTACATTTAAGGAAGGTTATGAACGTAATTGGTCAACGTTTGCATTGATTCACACGAAGGTCCGCAACAAACTCTCCTACAGACGGTTAGAGAAACTGGTATATGTCTGCAATAAACTCTACATGCGGCTAAGATTACGATGTGCTGAGCTGGATAAGGAGCCAGAGGAACCATATATTGATCCCATCGACCTCCAATTCTACAATGAATATTTAGAATCGATGTTAGATTAGGTTGAAGCAGTAGAGAACCAAGAGGATCCTTTACTTGATGAGATGAGAGATCCTCAGCGTCCTTCGCGTTTTACCATCGAGGCAATCAAAGAAGAAGCACAACCCCAACAAGTGGAAAATCCCCCTTGATCACAACATGGTAGGAGTCAAACAACATCGAATCAAACTGCTCGAGGAACTACAGACACCCAGCGATCACTGTTGTCCGCCCAATGTAAAAAGGCAAAGGGGAAGGCAATAGCATGAATCGCATCGTAGAAAAGAATCAAGTCGGGGTACGAGACACCTTCACAATCACAGTCAGCAACTCGCTCGGTCCAAAGACATGACAGCAACACGGACAGCAGTGCCTCGACGGATCATGGCGGCGATGCCGGGTAGTCATTGGTCTCGTCTACACAACTTGAGGGTGGTGCATGGACCGTGGAGCAATATTGTACACATGCCACCCAAGATTTAGATCATGGAACTCGACAAGGTACTAGTCAAGTTTATGCGCGAAAAGGGAAGGGGAAGATAGTGGATGAATTTGAGCAGATGCGACAGAGCCTATATGATGTAGACACAGAAAAAAACTCATCGTATTCCCAGTCATCGTATTATGGAGAATCATAAGGGCAATAGCAGTACGATGATGGTTGGTCATCCTTCTCTAAGCAACAGTATGATACAGAGCAACAGATCAATAACCAAAGTAGAAGCTCTGACATTCACCAATATATGCCTCGGGACCTACCTCAGACAAATGTGATTCATGACGATCAGCCTACAATCATCACAGCATTGATACATCAATGGCATACGGTATATCAATGTACTATGTCGTGGAATCAATTTCATGATTGGGTCCAACAAACATATCATATTGATATACAAATGTATATGATCGAGGACCCCAAACCACTACCCATGGAGGCCCGTCGTTCGTTTTGGTGGTAGAATCAACAATTAGGTATATCTACATATGTGATTATTTAATTCATTTGAATTTTAGAGTTTATATTGCAATAAAATAGTCTAACAATTCAAATAATTATTTTGTAGACATTTTAATATTTACATAGGGACAATCCGTAATGGACTGAAATACGAACCTAGCACAAGACTATTCCTCAAAGCCCGAAAAAGATATGTGATACTATTCTTACCTAATTTACATTGATTTTTCTAAACTTATACTATTACTATATTTATTTCTAACTTAAAAACCCTATCATAACTTTTTTTTTATTTTCAGGTATTTTCGAATGATTTTACACCTAAATTAGGTGTACAGCTCGGTACGCCTTGGCATACCATAGCTTACAGAGTCAAGCTTGAAACACCGGTACGATACGGCATTTTAATCCTTGCAAAACAGGCATTTCTTACAACTCCAAAAGCTTGGTCAAAAGAAATTATATTTGCTACCAAACTAAAAAGAGTCTGCACCGAGCACACCAAATTAATTCCAATAAAAATCTTGGTCAGCATGAATGACAAGGACAAAATGAAACCCAACCATGTTCAAGACAACCCCAATAGTGAAATAAGCTTTTAATAATAATGTGAGCACTAACCTGCTGAGTATTAGGATCTATGCCAAAGACTTTTGTAGGGCTGCTCTCAACCCAGCTTCTTTTATCTTCAAGTGTCAATGTTTCCATCAGATCTTCGTTTATATGTATCTGAGGTTCATACATAAATGTAACAGTTGCAGCAGGTGACCACTTGGCGTGATCCTTGCCAATCCCTTTTCTAGCAATTGCCCTAAGTCTTAGCTCTTGTCCACGACGCAACTTCACGATTATTATGCCCCTAGTTTCAATATTACAACCATCAACATAACATGATAAGGATAACAGCGCAATATATGTATCTAAGTGCATGATGAAGCTGGTGATTGGAACAACATTCAGGATGACTACCATAAGAATATTTCCAACACTTGCAAAGATCTATATTTTTTTAAGCAACAGTAAATCATAACATGGTGGCACATAATAAGCTTCATTCCTCAACACCATTATGTTTACAACAATATGCCTGACCACTAAAAAATCCATTAAATCACAGTCATGTAAGTTCTAGATGATGGTATATTGCTAACATCCACTGCTGCCTGGGAACTTGAAAAAATCATCGTGTTCTGTTTAATGGCATATAGAAATATATTGAGTTAAAGATAAAAATGCCAAGAGACAATTCTACAATATAGTGTCAGTCTTGGATCTGTTAATAGGAGTTCAGGTCTGTTGAATAGGAACGTATGTTGAGGGGACTACCTGTCATGTGCAGATGATTAGGTGATATCAAGTTTGAACAAGTGCTCAAGGTATGTTGGATAAAGGGTTATGCAAGCAAAGGATACAAGGTATAGTGTACGTGATGGCCATACCATGACTTATTAGTTAATTTTAAGACAGTTTCAGGTTGTCAGCAAAAAATAACAACATAACAGTGAGGAAAAAGCAACAAAAAAATTGAAAGAAAAATTAGATACTCCAGGCTCTAGGGACATCTCACAACTCACAGTGCACTTGAACAGAATAAAGAATAAATAGATGGTCGCATTTGTTATTCAACCTACTCCCTATGTAAAAGATCTAGAGGGGCATCTAACATATGCATAAGACAAAATACTCTTCAATCACCCAAAAATTTCATTTTAATATAACACTGAAACAGTGCTTTACTTCTAAAATAAATCTAGAAATGAACAATTATAAAAACCTATACTATGAATCAAATAGGTTAATCAACTTGGATTCAAGACCCTCCTAAATCGGTTTGAAGCTCCTTGAAGAATCTGAAGAGCTTATCAATGTCATGAAAGAATTCAATGCCATTAAAAGGAAAAAATGATCTTCTTGCTTATCGATGACTTCAATATTCAGAAAAAGTTATTTACACTTAAATGATAAATATAAATTGCATGATGCTACTAGTGGAAAAGGTATCAACTGTTGAAATGCATCAAATATGTGGCAACCCAAGGGTTAAACTAGTTATAATGATTGGGGTTTACCAGTTATAAGAGAACTATTTATAAGAATTCGCCTAGACTGGGGAAAGAGAAGTTCTTCTTAACAACCACGGTAATAAGGAAATTAGAACATAAGAAAAAGATTATTTTGGTCACAAAATCTGCCCATGATGTCCACTGGCCCACTATTCTCATCATAATAACAGATGACTAAACTAATCTTCTGGTGAAAGACAAAGACATCATAATGCCCTGATTAATAATTACCATCCTCGAGACAAATAGATGCAACACAACTTGAACAGATGACTTACAATAAGAATTCGGACAGTGATGAAATAACATAGTTGCTAGAGTCCCAATGTACTACAATTCTTCACAACCAACAAGCATTCACTTTTTTTGCTAAGATTAAAATTTAGTTGGACACTAACTTGAGCAAACACCTTATTATCACCAAAATGAAATCAATATAACAAGGTGATAAAGTCGATGAGAAAAGTGCAAACTCATCTAGATTTATATTACTCCATGATTTCATCAATCATCTCCTAGATTTATACATATATATATATATATATATATAAATATAATCAATGCTTGTTTTTCCTAAATTTCTGTTCAGTAAGTTGCTAGCTTATTTGTCTTGATAAGATACAGACTTGACTTTTGATGAAGCTGGAACATAATGATTTCATTTTTTTACTTCCAATTAGAAAGGACTTTTGCACAACTAAATGGAATCACAGAGATCAAAAGCATGCATCAACAGTAAACATGCCTAACTGGCAGAATAACCCTCTATGCACTTAGATGTGAATGAAAGCACAGAATGGATCACAGCGGTGATGGCAAAATGGTGGCTAGCATAAAATGCCAATATTGAGGTGCAAAAATGAGGAGCTCACACAGTTGCCGCTCCTCCCACTTCATTTCTTGAACTCCTAATAAGAACTTAAGAACATTTCCTTTGGGCTTCCCAAAATGGGCGGACAGAAGTATGGGTCCAAAGCTTAGGAAGTTTGGTACATCTACACAAAATCGATCAGCTAAATGACCAAGGTTTGCTTCAGGCATCCAACGTTCCACCTTCCCAAATCCTTCATAGGTTTTAGGGTTTAAGCACGGACAGAAATCCTGTTCTAGGGCTTAGTTAGGGTTTACGATCTCAACAACTAAAAAGTTGAATTCCAGGAGAAGTAAAATAAGTTAAAGGGGGAGAACAGCTACTTTTGCTCGGCGGACTCATAGCCATCGGCAGCGGAGGAGAGGGCGTTGGCGGCAACGTCGACGGGGCAGACGCGGGGGTTGGTGCTCTGGAGGTCGGCGCTGGTGACGTCGAGGGTCTGGTCCGAGTCGCAGCGGACGCTCAGGAAGAACTCGACGGAGCAGAACTCGCACTGGCCGTCGCCATCGCAGGCGTCGCAGTCGCGGGAGAAGCGCATGGACATGGCGTCGTCGCTGGTAAGGGGGATGAGGCCCAGGCGATGGGCGATGAACTCGTCGTTAAGGACGGAGGAGTTGACCTCGATCTCCACCAGATCGATGGCGATGGTCGGCACCTCCGCCAGCATCACGCGACGCAGGGCGTTCGCCATGCTCGCGTCCGTGTCCCGTAGCTCGAACTTCAGATAATCATCTTTCATCTCCCGGATCCGCACCCTGGGGTACCGCTGGTACGACGTCCGCGACGCCCCAGCGCCTCCCATCATCTTCTCCGCCATCGCCTCGAGCTCCTTCCCCTCCCTTTCGCTCCTCTCTTCCCTTCGCTTCTTACCCGGTGGCAGGGATTATTTTCCCTATTACTACTATCATTATACTTGTGAGGACTTAAAGCCGAAACGAGGCTCGACTCAGCAGCACTTGAGGGTTCGATGTCGTGATGTGTTTTATGGGTCAGACTCAGCTCAGCTTGAACCAAGCTCGGCTCAAGATGCCGGTCTGGTTCAGTTTAGGCGCGGCCAAGTCGACCCAACACAGATTGTTTGGAAAATAAACTAATTTTTTTGTCTCTTTTTAGGTAATATTTGAGTCCAAACTCAATTAAGCTAATGAATAAGTGTTAGTAAAATATAAGCACTACTATTAGATAAATATCGTATAAAAATTATTTTTTCAGTTTTATCATAATTTGATGATTAATATCTACATGTCTAGGCATACACTTGATTGATTATAGGATGGTTTCTCAAGAAAAACCTCATCTTCCTAATTATGGGCCATTTGTCATAGTTTATTTTGAAATATGTCAAAATTTTCATCAAAAACTACTCAAATTTTCAAATAGATCATTTTTTGAAACCTCAAAATATATAATAAAGTTATAAGTAAGATTAATAGATATTTGAACTAATTGAAGCTCAAGTATAGCAATTTTAAATTGCTTTCATTTAATAACCAAAAATATTATGTGTATAAAAGAAAAACATGATAACTCAGTCGTGTTTCATCCTCTTATATTTTTATTCTGCCACAATAAAAAAACATAAACAGACAATTGACTATTAATCAGAAGACTCTTTCAACTCGGATATCCTGATTTAAATCCCAATGACTAAGTTTCTTGTAAAAATTATTTTAAGAGTGTGCGTTGGACGCTCAAATTAGTCAATTGTCTGAGTTCAAATATAGAGTATTTTGATTGAGTGAGCAGAATCAAAACCACATGCAAAAACATGTTTTGGATAGTAGCTCTAAACGTATGCGACTAGAGGAAGAGTCTCTAATTCAAAATTGATTTGAAGGATCAATTCGCATTGGAAGGCTAAAGTGGTAAATGTCGTGAGCTGATTGTGATCCACGTGTCGACTTAATAGATTGAGACAGTGGAGAGTATTCACTGTACCAAGATTTCAGTAACCAAAAACAAGTTTTAATAAACAATTAATTAGATGCTTTTTTAATAAAAATTAAAAAATAAACGAAACTGAAACTGCCTGAAACCAGAACCATCGATTCTATCCCAAGCCATTATATCTTTTAAAATATTTATACGTGTCTAATTTAAATAATAGTATGTGGCCAACGTGTATTCTTTATTCCATTTTTCGGTTGCGTGTGCGTGTGAGAATTGGAACGATAAGCGGTAAAAATAAAGACTGACTTCCATGTTAAGACTAATACCACACTGAAAAACTAATGATATTAATGCTACTAACTACTGTCTTGTATGAACTGATTCGCGTTATCCTCCAGCTGTTTTTTTGGTACTGTCTTTGATACCACTTCTCCATTCTTGCTCAGAGATCACAGTTCGGTCACCATCTCCTCGTTGCACCTCAGTCTTAAACAACTTCAGGTTATGGTGCCAAGATTTTATTCCTCCAACAATCCAGAACCAAAGCAGGTCTGCTATGACAGCATCATCATGCATCCTGGTGAAAGACCAAATGATCACCTGGCGGAAGCTTGAAATAGGAAATGGATTCACGAATTACCAGCTGACCATCTGGCACTTCAGGATGCAGCAAGATCAATAGGTTAATTCTTTGGTTTGTCACCATCATCGGAATCTTCATCATCCGAGGATTCTTCCTTTCGAGTTTCATCCGGTACGGCTCCGCTGTTTGGTGAAATTTTCTTCCCTTTCTTCCTCTGTTTCTTCTTTTGGCGTTTCAGGCGTTTCTTTGCTGTCCTTTCCTCTGCAGCTTTGAGTCTTTCCTCCCTCCTCATATTGAACTCTGCTATCTCTTTTCTTTTCTGGTAATCAGCATCCATCCTCGCAAGTCTATCCTGCTCCTTCCTCCTCATTTGTCGATACTGTTAATCACAAACACTCTCAGAATAGAGAACTAAAAGTTTCAGGAATAAGATGCTAAACTAAAGCAGAGCATATTCAGATTGACAACACAACGATATTTCTTTGTGGATCAGTGTAAAATAAGAAAACTAAAGTGGCAAATAGAAGAATACTTTTATGTGCTATCAGAGTCAACAGAACTTGCAAAGAAAAATAAGGCATTCAGAATGTGCCTGCGCACTCAAAGGCAAGTTTCTTTTGTCAAAGGAAATGAAGGTTAAGTACTTTTTTTCATTTTCTTTCCGCAAACATCTTCTTGTATTCTGTTGCAAACATGGAAGAAATAAAACTGTCCTGCAAAATTGTTCTTATTAGTAGTCATTAAATTTATGCTTTTAAGTCCCTTTTTGTCAAGGAATAAAATGAGCTCATGAAGAGAAAATTCACAGCATAGAGCACTCATGTCTTCAATCTCAGAGCTTCGGTAGCCAATTCTTACATGGAAACATTTAGATGGAGACAGAAAAATGTCATTTTTGCAGAAATTAGCAGAAAAAAGATTCAACAGGTATTATGTGCCCTTTCTTATAACCATAAACAACAGATGATGACTGCAATTAATCAGTGGTCGAGAGGGAGGAGAGGAGAGGGGAGAACAGGAGAGGGAAGGACGAGAGAACCGGAGCTTGAAGGAAGTAGGAGAGGAGTGGGGAGGAGAGGAAGGAGATGGGAGGAAGGGAGAGGAGAGAACAGAAGGGCTGTGAGAGGAGGAGAAGGGGGGGAGAGATGAGAGATGAAGAAAGAACACGAGAGAGGAGACAAGAAAATTGCACCAGTCGAACGAATGCAGCTTGGCCCATGATAGGCGGTAGAGGTGGCAGCCTGCAACAATATAAAGGTGGCTCAGTTGGCGAGGTGATTTTTTTCGTGTGATTTGTTTTCTTTTTACCTTTAAGTGGAGACTACTTAGTCAACTTGGTAAACCGGAGTCCTTAACTGGTTGAACCCAATTAATTATACCACAAAAGGCTATTGCCAAAAGAAAACTACCCATGTTGGATTCTATGAAGTAAACATGAAACACATCATGCCAAATTACTATTGCCAAAAGGCTAAATCATCCTTCATTAACAAGTTGCTTAGAGTCAAGCTTTACATAACAATTTGGCAGAGCATGTCAGATCCAAAAAAGGAAATGAAAAGCAAATGCAAGTGCCTGTAAATCTATAACATCTAGTACCAAATTTTTTATGACATAACAGTAGCTAAAGATAACATATAAAAGACTGCCCCAACATCCAGATCATACAACTCATCATTGTTTAACAACCTGCATCAACAATCTTCACACGACACTATGCTGCTCACATACTGAAATCCCCTATTTGAATTTAGTACTTGAAAGTTTTTGAACCAGATGAAGTCATTATGCTTATCAAGTTCATCGTTAAGACAGTGAATCAACCATTACCTCATATAGTATATATGCCACCTAAAGGATAAGGTGGTAGTACTGGTGATCATGTTGATTGAGATAAGTATGTGATTACTTGATACAAACTTGAAAAATATTAAATATTTTGTCCTAGTTGCTCTACAAGATTGAAAAAACATTCCATGTAGCATTATAGAAGACATAAGGTGGTTGCTCATAAGCTGTGAAGATAGGTTAAAGGTTTCTAGATCTTTTATGGTTTAGGGTTTAGGGAAATTTGACGAACATGCAGCAAAAGCGAAAGTTAAAAGACCAACCTAAGGAGTGATAAAATGGCATAAAAACAATTGTCTGTCTTGTTGGTGTCACTGTCACTATGCGGGCAAGAAGGAACCAAATGCTTCATGATCCTTGCTAGCGCCATGATACTCTAAAAGCATAAACATAAATGCAGATAAATTTTCTGAATGGCAATCATTTTATGGCTGAAGGAGGGTAGTTAGTAACTGACTTGGCATTGTGTATTAGGAAGTCGTGCCATGGCCACTCATAGCAGTTTTGGTATGTCTACCAAATACTTAGGGATGAAAGATTATGGATTAGCTCTCAAACTGCACAATGAATAGGTCGAAAACAGAGCATAAAGTGTGGCAAATGTGATGGCAATTATCCACAACTAGCATAAAACATTATCTGTTGCTTCTCTAATCATAGAAGCATAAATCAAACGACGCCAACAGAAAACAAGATCAGGAACTGGAGGAGGAGGAGGAAAGAGAGGAGAGGACCTGATGGAAATCGCCGGAGCCAGAACCGGCGGAGCTGCCGGAGGTGTTGCTGACCCGAACCGGGACGTTCTCCATGATCCTTCGAAGCTTCACCTCGAGGTCCTCTTCATCCTCTCTCAGCACCGGCCCGCTCTTAGCATACTCCACGATCGCGCCATCCCGTCCACCTCCCGCCACCGCCGCATCGGTGGAAACAACTGTCTTCGGGGCCACCGCGACCAACTGGAGGTCGCCACCGCTTCCGCTGCCATCCCTCGACCGACCGGACATCGCCGCGTCTAAAGGGGAAAAGAACGAAAACCTGGTGCAGAAGAAGACATCGATAAACGTGCGCAAGTCGACCAAGATCTCGAAACCTAGAAGAAGTGAGAAGATCCCCTACCTTTGGATCCGACGAGTGAGAGGTCAATAAGGATTCCGCCCACAGAGAAATAGGGCAAGGAATGAACAGAATTAGGGCGCAAGGTCGTCGAATTACCGCCGCGGCTCGATGATTAAGGTTCAGGTTTTTTTATCTTTTCTCTTTTTGGAACATTATTATAAAGCCGGTTTAAGCATCGAGCAGAGGCTACGGTCCAGTTTGGGCCGGTTGGTCCATCTGGTTCGATCGCTGCCTGAAACCCGGTCTATAGTGTTGTCAGAAATTTTAAATCAATTTGTTCATGATATATATATATATATATACATATATATATATATATATATGTATATATGATGATGATGATGATGAGACACAGAATCAATGTAAGAACTAAAAATTGTAGTTTATAGATTAGACTTAATATATATAATTTTATTTTTTAATCTTAACTATCATTGTAATTTATTTTTATTCATATTTATTACAAGTCATCGCTTGTTATCTTTGTCAGATATTGGCAGGTGATCAATGCACTTAAATCATCTAAATTGAGTTAGTTTGAAGCAGTGGGGAGCATATGACCAAACTTGACAATCGACGATTTCGATTTCAAACTAGCTAAATATGATAAGAAAAATACAAATAGAGTATATGATATGATGGTTAAATCCTAGATCTAAAACTTATTAATATAGGTTTGAATCTTGATAGAGGTCATTAAGTTTAATTAAAATTTTTATAATTTTATAATTTTTATATTATTATTTTAATATCAATACATTCATTATAGTTATAGATTCAATTTTAAAAATTTAAAAATAAAATGATAGTTTTTTATATTTTTAATTATTTTTTAATATAATAATAATAAATAGTGGTTCGAATAAGAATCAGAACCAATTATTTTGGTTTTAGAATCGAACTTTCGATTCCTAATTTTAAAAAATCAAAATTAACAATTCGATAATTGCAATTGAGGATTCAAATTCTTAAACCATTAGAGTTAGTGGTTGATAGGGACAATTTTATTTAGATGCTAGCTCATCTGCCATAAAGGTTAACACACCTAAGTAGAGTTTCAATTCATCAGCTTCAAAATAATGTCGTATTGCATTTTGATATACTCTGCATCAATGATCGGTAATAATCATCCTACCTTATCTTGATCAAAGAATGATCAAACGGTTCACATAATCTTATCTCATGCCAGCCAATAAAAAGGCCCAAGGATCAGGTATAAAAAAAGAACACATCAGCTCATGCTAAAGGGGGGAGACTCTTTACGCACTAACTTAGTCATATAGCTTACACTATTGTCTTCTCCCTTCGTTGACTTAAGCATCAAAGGGGCTACGCCGGACAACCCTCAACATCGACCTATCATGCAGGATTGTTGACCACTTGAGGATACTAGGATGATCTAGCCTCGGGAAGGAACCTTATAACCAAGAAAATCCCAGTCCGCCTACTTAATCATCCTGAACCAGATCCTCACAAATAGACGACTTCTAACCGGGCGGCTTATAAGATCTCATCTCACCAAGTCTCCCACATAAGCTAGGAAAAGGCACTTGGATGAGCTTGTACCTTCGGTAGTAAAGTAACCCCACTAACTCACTAATTGATGGTACTCATTGTTAGGACCATTTTGACACTACGTGGGAGGATGAATTAGTACTTTCGTAAAAATCTCGATTTGAAAAAAGAACTTCCGTTCGATAAAGCCCATATCAGAAATGAATTTAACTTGTAACATTCATAAGAGTAAGTAAGTAAATCAGTTTATAATACTAATAAAAAATATAAAGTAAATGTAAACTAATTTTATAGTGGTTCAGTTGTCCCGACCTACGTCCACTCCCGATTCTTCTTTCGTTGAGACTACCGACTTTCACTAATGATCTTCTTTCAATGGGCGAAGACCAACTACCCTCTTTACAATTCTTTCTTCTTTTCACAGGCTCAGGAGAGAACATTTATACAGTTGAATCTTGGATTTTGATGATAAAATCAATTGATGAGTTTCGATCTAATCCACGTTTTAAGTGACGTAGGACTAACTTCGATTAGAAAAGATAAATCAATTAAAGCAAGAGGAATCGAACATGTCATAAGTCAGGCCGAAGGATTGGTTGACGTGTCGATAAAAGGCTTTGTGCCATGAGTTTGGGCATCGAACCTAGAAGAGCAGACATTGAGCCAAGGAGATCAAAGTTGAGGAGGTCAATATACCGATTAGGCAAAAGATTGTAAAAGAGGACAATGCACCGAAGGATTGGACGAAGCGTCGATGAACTAATGACATGCCAGACAACATAAGATTCATGCTTATAATAATTTGTCTAGATCGAGTTAGTTTAGGTCTAATTGAGTCGGTATTAGGGTGAAACAATGTCAACTCAATTAGGGGTCGATTGGGCCTATTGTTTGGCCCATTCAGTGTCCTATAGCAAGGTCTGGTAGTGGTACCGCCCAGACACAGTCTTCAAGATTTGTATCAAGCAATGGTACCGCTCAGACATAATCTTCAAGACTATGTCAAGCGATGGTACCGCCAGACTAGGCGGTGGTACCGCCCAATGTCAGACTAGCAGGTGATGATACTACTAATATCCCGAAAACCTAGGATGAGATCGTTTTGACTCCAAATTTAAATTCATTTGGGGCTTATAAAAACCCTATTCATACCTGCTTAGCAAACACATCAACTGAGAGCAAAAAAGAAGGAAAACACTGTTGTAATATTGTGAGAACTTTCTCAAGCTCTAAGTGTTGGGTGAAGTTGAAGGGAGGGGTGAGTGGTCGTAAAAGTTATCTTCTATGTTGGGAAATCATGGGGGGCGATATCATATGCGCAGCGGAAGAACAAGAAAACAAAAATCCCCGATTCCCAAAAAGATGTTCGTCGTCGTGCGAAGGTTGGTGCGCAAAAATCCGCAAAACACAAAAAATCAAGATAGAGATTGTGTTACCTAGGGAGATCGTGATATCCCCTGTTTCCTTGCAGATCCTTAGGAGAGGGTGAAGGAGGTCAAGCGTCCTCCTCTCTAGCGTGATCCACCACACAGGGGGGTTTGCGACGACCCTCCTCAAAACTCCGTGCCTTTGAGGTGGAGAGGGAGAGGAGAATAGGAAAGGCAAGCAAAGACTCTAGCCTATGAGGTCAGTGAATCCCTCCTATTTATAGAGATCCCGTGTCAAACCCTAATGGGTCCTTCCCTAGTGGGTATTGGATCTGCATCCAATAAGACAAAGGGCTCCGTCGGGATATCTCATATCCCAACCTCTACTCATCGCAATGCCTACCATATGTGTGTGACCCTCTAGGCCCAATATCGAAGCTGGCCGTGGAGTCATACCTGTCGAAACTCCTTCTAACTCGGTGAATTATTATCTCTATAATAATTCACTTTCGACTCATCACTCTGGGGCGTACTAGGCCATTACCAGTAGTCCCCAGGGCGATCTGAGGGAATCCAATCCATTGGACCTGTCTATCCTCGCTTACCATGTACCTATAGTCCCTCATCCATCTAATATCCCGCAAGACCGATATCAAGCATGGTGTTGTCGGACCCATACGGTTTCTACTCGAAGTCTCGCTCTAATCGGATTCTCCCGGAGAACTCTTTCTCTCTCAACCCGAATGACCACGGCCAGGGGATTTGTCTGAGCAAAAACACATGGGATATTCCTCTCATGACGCCGAGAGGGATGATCCTCTATCGACACTCAATAGCCCTCGTGGAGGTCGACTACCACTCCCAATGACCACCATGTACTAGATCTGGGACAGCCAAACCTATAAGTCTCGGTATCAAAGAGTGGAGCACTCATACAGAGACATCCTTGGTGTCTCAAGTCTAAGGACCAAATACACCACTAGGACTACGGAATCGCTTTGTCGACAATAAGGCATCATCAACCATCCAAAGATTCCGTAAGCGGATCAATCAATGAACTCATTCTCCATTGAGCACACTGTATGTATCCCTAGTGTCCCTACACGAGCAGCTATGAGACTAGCTGCATCCATCATATGGACGGGTATACAGACACACCAGTCTATCCGGTTATCCGCGATATCCCTCTCGAGTAACCTATGACCGGGATTATTTAGGATATGTGTTTAAAGGTGAATCGATCTCATTATCGTTGATCTCATCACGATCCGATTCCCATTGCACAAAATCCAAGGACATCACAATATATATATATACATTTATGCAATAGTTATAAAGTGATATACGCCAAAATATAATAATAAGCAAAAGATTACGTATCAAGTCACAAGTGCCATCACTCACGTGATGGGCTTCTTTGGCACCTATGACTAGCAATCTCCCCACTTGACCTAAAGTCAATCACCTATATGTCGATCTCCATCGGACTCTGTGGCCTTCAAAGACAATGGACGAGACAACGGCTTTGTCAATGGATCTGCAATGTTATCTTCGGATGGAACTCTTTCCACTTGCTACATCTCCTCAAGTTACGATCTTTCTTATAAGTTTGGAACCTCCTCGAACACTTCGATGAGACCGGGTTCCCTTATTTGAGTAATCACCTCATAGTTGTCGCAATATAAGGAAGTCGACTTGTCGCTATCTGTATCGACTCCCAAATCTCTGCGATGAACTTCTTCACCCAAACTCCCTCCTTTCTTTGCATCGATGCAGCAATGTACCCGCCTCGTGGTCGAGTCGTGATGGTATCTTGCTTAAAACTCTTCCAAAGACACTACTCCTCCATTCAAGGTGTACACATACCCCGAATTCGACTTGCTATCATCGACATCGACTGAAAAACTTGAGTCGGTGTAGCCTTCAACCTTAAGGCTATTACCTCCATATACTAGTAAAAGATCCTTAGTCCTTCTCAATTACTTAAAGAGACACTTTACTACTTTCTAGTGCTCCAAGCACGGATCCGCTGATACACCTGCTCATGACACTTTCGGAGCATCGCTATATCGGGCCCAAGACATAGCATGGCATACATGATAGACCCTATTCTTTGAGGCATAAGGTATCATATCCATGTTAAGCCCTTTCTTCCGAGTCTTTAGGGACATACTAAAAAGCGATATCCCATGTCTCATCGGTATGAGACCTCTCTTGGAATTTTCCATGCCAAATCTTTTTTGACAATAGTTTCTATGTACCTAGACTGGGACAAGCCAAGCATCCTCTTCGATCTATCTCTATAGATTCTAATCCCCAAGATATAAGATGCTTCCCTAAGTCCTTCATGGAGAAGTGTCTAGATAACCAAGCCTTTACTTTGGATGACATTCCTATGTCATTCCCAATGATGAGGATGTCATCCACATATAACACCAAAAAAGGTGATAAGCTCCCCACTTTCTGTATACACAAGGCTCATCTTCGTTCTTAACGAAGTCATAAGATCTGATTGCCTCATCAAATCTTATGTTCCAACTTCGAAAGCTTGCTTTAGTCCATAAATGGATCTAAGCAACCTACACACCTTATCTCAGGCAGTTCTTGGACACGAATCCCTCGAGTTGCATCATATACACCTCATCCTCGAGGTTCCCATTGAGGAATCGCGGTTTTCACATCCATTTGCCGGATCTCATAATCATAGTGTCTTTGCAATAGCCAATAGAATTCTGATTGATTTTAGCATTGCTACTGGTGAAAAGTTTCGTCGTAGTCAACACCTTGCCTTTGGCGATACCCCTTAGCCACTAGCCTTGCTTTATAGGTCTCACTAACTTTCCATCTACTTCGATCTTTTTTCTTAAAGATCCACTTGCAACCGATGGGTACAATACCTTCCGGTGCATCAACTTGTTCCAAACCTTATTGGAGTACATAGAATCCATCTCGAATTCATGGCTTCGTTCCACTTCCTGAGTCTATACTCATAATAGCCTCCTCGTTGGTCCGAGGATCAATATCCTCTACATCCTCTCGCTCTAATATGTCCCACATATCTCTCGGAGGATGGGATACTCTATCGACCTGCGTAAAGTTGATACTTGTGTATTAGGTACCGAACAGACTGGGCTATAGAGTGGTGCTTGAGCTTAGTTCTCCAACCTCGCTCAATTCTATCATTCTCCCATTTGTCTCCGTCAAGAATGTGTTCCTTCTCAAGGAACACTGCTCTCTTAGCTTCTAAAGACCTTTTGGTCATCGAGATGATAGAAATAATACCCACAAGTTTCCTTGGGGTATCCCACAAATTTGCATCGCTTCAGTCCTTGATTCTAACTTATCGGGGTTGTGTCTTCTAACATGGGCAGGGCAGCCCCGGATCTTAACAACCTTAAGATCGGGCTTCTTCCCTTTCCATATCTCATATGGTGTAGACACTACCGACTTAGTTGGAACTCTGTTCAGAAGGTAAGTCTGCGGTTTTCTAGGGCATATCCCCGAAATGAGATGGGTAGGTCAAACAAACTCATCATGGACCGTACCATATCTAATAATGTACGATTTCTCCTTTCAAAGACACCATTGAGCTGAGGTGTATAAGGAGGTGTCCATTGGGATAATATCCCATGGTCCTTGAGGAACCCGAGTAAACTCTGTACTTAAGTATTCATCTCCTCGATCTGATCAAGAGTTTTTGATACTCTTTCGGTCTGGTCCTCCACCTCATTCTTATACTCTCTGAATTTCTCAAAGGCCTCGGACTTGTACTTCATTAAGTACACATATCCATACCTTGAAAATCATCAATGAAATGTAATGAAGTAGGAGTAACCTCCAATGGCATGAGTTGACATGGGTCCACATACATCACTATGTATGAGTTCCAACAACTCATTGGCTCTCTCTCGATTCTACTAAATAGAGATTTGGTCGGGTTTTCCCACGAATGCAAGGCTCACAAGTTGTATATGACACATAGTCGAATGAATCTAGATATCCATCATTTAGCAACTTTTGAATCCTTCTTTCATGGATGTGACCTAGCCTACAATACCACAAGTATGCCTTTGTTCAACTCATCGCGTTTCCTTTTGGACATATTTACATTCATGATATGTGGAGTGGTGTCTAACATAAATAAACCATTATGCAATGTTCCTTTCGTGATGATCTTATCATCTAATAATATCGAACAACCATTGTTCTCAAAAAACAATTTATATCCACTAACTGTTAAACATGAAATGGAGATAATATTTTTGATAATAGAAGGAACAAAATAACATGCATCTAATGCAATAGAAGCTCCACTAGGCGGATGTAGGGGCGACCTGCCAACATTAATATAATAACTTTTGCTCCATTACCCATCTTGAGGTCCATCTCGCCTCTCTATAGTCTCCTAGGCCTTGCCGAACCTGCAACAATTGCATATATGATAAGCACTACCGGGTATCCAATACCCATGTTTTATCATAAGAGTCCCACAAATGGAGATCATCATGAATGTACTGAAGCTTCATCAAGCTTTTGTTTCGCCCTTTCTTTCAAGGTACTCTTTTGCGGTTTCTCTTCCAATGCCCATCTTTACCACGGTGGAAGCATCGCCTTTGTGCTTTGTTTGGGTCTTTCTTAGCAACCTTTGCTTTATCTTGTTTGCCCTTGCCCTTTCCCTTCTTAAGGGACCTTTACTTTCCTTTTCTTTTCTGGTCTCACTAGTGTAGAGAACTGGCTTCTCTTTCTTAATAGTACTCTTTGCCTCCCTCAACATATTGAGGAGCTCTGGGAGAGTCACCTCAAGCTTGTTCATATTAAAATTCATTATGAACTGTGAAAAGGAATGCGGTAGGGGCTGAAGCACAATGTCCACACACAAGTTATCCTCTGGGACCATTCCTAGACACGTGAGTTTCTCTATCCACTCAATCATCTTCGGGACATGGTTCTGAACCCGTGTCCCCTCGGTCATCCTAGCGTGGAAAAGGCTCTTGGATATCTCATATCGTTGAGTCCTTCCCCTGTTCCTCAAACAATTTATGGACATTTAGGAGAATGGATCGGCAACCATCTTTTCATGTTGTCTCAGTAACTCGAGTCATAGAGCCCAACATATAGCACCGAGCAAGAGTGGAGTCATCAATGTACTTCACGTGAGCGGCGATCTCATCCTCGCTTGCCCCTTCTTCTAGGGTAGGCATCATCAGTATCAAGGGCGTTACCCGATTTTCTCCGGCTGGAGAACAATTCTCAAGTTACGGAGCCAATCCGTATAATTTGGACCAATAAGGCGGTTGACATCAAGTATGCCACGTAAAGGGATTTGAAAGCGACATTTTCTCGATAATAAAGATGTAGCGAGAAATGAATAACATGCAAATTTTGCAAAGAAATAAACTATCAAGATATGGACTTCTATCTTAATATGCTCCCACTATTTTACTAACGAGTCACGACACACCCTCGAAGATTGAAAACGGAAGTCTCCAGCGAGACTTCTAGTGGGGATCGGGATCCAATCGGCGTCTTAGTGTAACCTCGAGGGACTCGACCAATCACACTAAGCCTAAAAGGTAGGCAACTCTTGCCGATCACAACTCCTTGTGATTCCCATCCTGTTCGACCTCCAAATCACCATGGCCTCGAGGGACTCGACCAACCATGATGCTTTCGGTTAAGTCAACACCTTCCTTACAAGACGAGTCGATATGATGATATACCCTCGAGGGACTCGACCAAGCATACCATGTCCTCGGTCACGGTGACATCTCTATGTCGTAAAGCAGATAGCGATTCATGATATAGGTGAGTCTCGAGGGACTCGACCAACTCAACCTACACCGTGTCGGTTCCTACTCATAACGATGGAAGGCCACGTGGGTCAATCTAATTGCCTCACGTTTACCGACTTAATATTATCGAGAGATGTTTCTATAATTTGGTCTCCTAATATGACATGTCACACATATACATATTTAATATATATCTGTTGGGAAATGAGTGGGGGCGACATCATATGCACAGCGGAAGAACAAGAAAACAAAAATCCCCGATTCCCAAAAAGATGTTCGTCGTCATGCGAAGATTGGTGCGCAAAAATCCGGAAAACACAAAACTGCGTATAGAGATTGTGTTACCTAGTGAGATCGTATATCCCTGTTTCCTTGCAGATCCTTAGGAGAGGGTGAAGGAGGTCAAGCGTCCTTCTCTCTAGCGGTGATCCACACAGCAGGGTTGCGACGACCCTCCTCAAAACTCCAGGCCTTTGAGGTGGAGAGGGAGAGGAGAATAGGGAAGGCAAGCAAAGACTCTAGCATATGAGGCTGTGAATCCCTCCTATTTATAGAGATCCCGTGTCAAACCCTAATGGGTCCTTCCCTAGTGGGTATTGGATGCATCCAATAAGACAAGGGCTCATCGGATATCTCATATCCTAACCTCTACTCATCGCAATGCCTACCATATCGTGTGACCCTCTAGGCCCAATATCGAAAGGCCGTGAGTCATACCGTCCGAACTCCTTCTAACTTCGGTGAATTATTATCTCTATAATAATTCACTTGACTCATCGACTCTGGACGTACTAGGCCACTACACGCCGTAGTCCCCGACGATCTGAGGGAATCCAATCCATTGGACATGTCGTCCTCGCTTACCATGTACCTATAATCCCTCATCCATCTAATATCCCGAGGACCGTATATCGAGCATGGTGTTGTCGGACCCATACGGTTTCTACTTTCGAGTCTCGCTCTAATCGGTTCTCCGGAGAACTCTTTCTCTCTCAACCCGAATGACCACGGCCGGGGATTTGTGCGGCGAGAACACATGGGATATTCCTCTCATGACGCCGAGTGGATGATCCTCTATCGACACTCAATAGCCCTCGTAAGGTCGACTACCATTCCCAATGACCAACTGTACTAGATGCGGGGCACCAAACCTATAAGTCCGGTATCAAAGAGTGTAGCACTCATACAGGGACATCCTTGGTGTCTCAAGTCTAAGGACCGATACACCACTAGGACTCTGAATCGCCATTTGTCGACAATAAGGCATCATCAACCATCCAAAGATTCCGTGGCGGATCAATCGATGAACTCATTCTCCAATGAGCACTTGTACTATATCCCTAGTGTCCCTACGAGCGACTATGAGACCAGCTTGCATCCATCATATGGACGGGTATATCTGACACACACCGGTCTATCCGGTTATCACGATGTCCCTCTCGAGTAACCTATGGCCGGGATTATTTAGGATATGTGTTTAAAGGTGAATCGATCTCATTATCGTGATCTCATCACGATCCGATTCCCATTGCACAAATCCAAGGACATCACAATATATATATATGCATTTATGCAATAGTTATAAAGTGATATCGCCAAAAATATAATAAGCAAAAAGATTCTCATCAAGTCACACGCGTGCCATCACTCACGTGATTGGCTTCTTGAGCACCTATGACTAGCAATCTCCCATTTGACCTAAAGCCAATCACCTATGTGTCTGATCCCCATCGACCCCTGTGGACTTCAAAGACAAAATGAGACAACGGCTTTATTTGTGGATCTGCAATGTTATCTTCGGATGAAACTCTTTCCATTGCTACATCTCCTCGGGTTCTGATCTCTCTTATAAAATGGAACCTCCTCGAACACTTCGATGAGACACGGGTTCCCTTATTTGAGTAATCACCCCATAGTTGTCGCAATATAAGGAAGTCGACTTGTCGCTATCTCATATCGACTCCCAAATCTGTGATGAACTTCTTCACCCGGACTCCCTCCTTTCTTTGCATCGATGCAGCAATGTACCTCCACCTCGTGGTCGAGTCGTGATGGTATCTTGCTTGGAACTCTTCCGACTGCTTGCTCCTCCATTCAAGGTGTACACATACCCGAATTCGACTTGCTATCATCGACATTAGACTGAAAACTTGAGTCGGTGTAGCCTTCAACCTTAAGGCTATTACCTCCATATACTAGTAAAGATCATTAGTCCTTCTCAAGTACTTAAGGATACACTTTCTTTGCTTTCAATGCTCCAAGCACGGATCCGCTGATACTGCTTTCGTGACACTCGAGCATGCACTATATCAGGCCTAGTACATAGCATGGCATACATGATAGACCCTATTGCTTGAGGCATAAGGTATCATATCCATGTTAAGCCCTTTCTTTCGGAGTCTTTGGGGACATACTGGTAAGAGAAAGCGATATCCCATGTCTCATCGGTATGAGACCTCTCTTGGAATTTTCCATGCCAAACCTTTTGACAATAGTTTCTATGTACCTGGACTGGGACAAGCCAAGCATCCTCTTGGATCTATCTCTATAGATTCTAATCCCCAAGATATAAGATGCTTCCCCTAAGTCCTTCATGGAGAAGTGTCTAGATAACCAAGCCTTTACTGTGGATAGCATTCCTATGTCATTCCCAATGATGAGGATGTCATCCACATATAACACCAAAAAGGTGATAGCACTCCCACTTACCTTTCTGTATACACAAGGCTCATCTTCGTTCTTAACGAAGTCATAAGATCTGATTGCCTCATCAAATCTTATGTTCCAACTTCGGGAAGCTTGCTTTAGTCCATAAATGGATCTAAGCAACCTACACACCTTATCTGGGCAGTTCTTGGACACGAATCCCTCAGGTTGCATCATATACACCTCCTCCTCGAGGTTCCCGTTGAGGAATGCGGTTTTCACATCCATCGCGGATCTCATAATCATAGTGTGCTACAATAGCCAATAGAATTACGATGGATTTTAGCATTGCTACTGGTGAGAAAGTTTTGTCGTAGTCAACACCTTGCCTTTGGCTGATACCCCTTAGCCACTAGCCTTGCTTTATAGGTCTCTACCTTTCCATCTACTCCCATCATTTTCTTAAAGATCCACTTGCAACCCGATAGGTACAATACCTTCCGAGCATCAACTAGGTTCCAAACCTTATTGGAGTACATAGAATCCATCTCGAAATTCATGGCTTCTTTCCACTTCCGGAGTCTATACTCATAATATAGCCTCCTCGTGGGTCTCGAGGATCAATATCCTCTACATCCTCTGCTCTAATATGTCCCACATATCTTTCGGAGGATGGGATACTCTATCGGATCTGCGTAAAGTTGATACTTGTGTATTATTAGTACCGAACCAGGACTCGGGGCTGTAGAGTGGTGCTTGAGCTTGGTTCTCCAACCTCGTTCAATTCTATCATTCTCCCCACTTGTCTCCGTCAAGAATGTGTTCCTACTCAAGGAACACTTGCTCTCTTAGCTACAAAGACCTTTTGGTCCTTGAGATGATAGAAATAATACCCACAAGTTTCCTTGGGGTATCCCACAAATTTGCATCGCTCAGTCCTTGATTCTAACTTATCGGGGTTGTGTCTTCTAACATGGGCAGGGCAGCCCCAGATCTTAACAACCTTAAGATCAGGCTTCTTCCCTTTCCATATCGCATATGGTGTAGACACTACCGACTTAGTTGGAACTCTGTTCAGAAGGTAAGCTGCGGTTTCTAGGGCATATCCCCAGAGTGAGATGGGTAGGTCAGCGAAACTAATCATGGACCGTACCATATCTAATAATGTACGATTTCTCCTTTCAGAGATACCATTGAGCTCAGGTGTATAAGGAGGTGTCCATTGGGATAATATCTCATGGTCCTTGAGGAACTGAGTAAACTCTGTACTTAAGTATTCACCTCCTCGATCTGATCGAAGAGTTTTGATACTCTTACCAGTCTGGTTCTCCACCTCATTCTTATACTCTCTGAATTTCTCAAAGCCCTCAGACTTGTACTTCATTAAGTACACATATCCATACCTTGAGAAATCATCGATAAATGTAATGAAGTAGGAGTAACCTCCAATGGCATGAGTTGACATGGGTCCACATACATCACTATGTATGAGTTCCAACAACTCATTAGCTCTCTCTCGAGTTCTACTAAATGGAGATTTGGTCGATTTTCCCACCGAATGCAAGGCTCACAAGTTGTCTATGACACATAGTCGAATGGATCTAGATATCCATCATTTAGCAACTTTTGAATCCTTCTTTCATGGATGTGACCTAGCCTACAATGCCACAGGTATGCACTGTTCAACTCATCTCGTTTCCTTTTGGACACATTTACATTCATGATATGCGGAGTGGTGTCTAACATAAATAAACCATTATGCAATGTTTCTTTCATGATGATCTTATCATCTAATAATATTGAACAACCATTGTTCTCAAAAACAAATTTATATCCACTAACTGTTAAACATGAAATGGAGATAATATTTTTGATAATAGAAGGAACAAAATAACATGCATCTAATGCAATAAAAAAAAAGCTCCACTAGGCAGATGTAGGGCGACCTCTTTCATGCTAATAATCTGACTTTTGCTCCATTACCCATCTTGAGGTCCATCTAAGCCTCTCCTCAGTCTCCTAGGTCTTTCCGAACACCTGCAACGAATTGCATATATGATAAGCACTCTGGGGTATCCAATACCCATGTGTTATCATAAAGTCTCGACAAATGGAGACCGATCATGAATGTACACGAAGCTTCATCAAGCTTTTGTTTTAGCCTTTTCTGCAAGGTACTCTTTGAGTTTCTCTTCCAATGCCCATCTTTACCACAGTGGAAGCACTGGCCTTTGTCCTTTGTTGGGTCTTTCTTAGCAACCTTTGCTTTACCTTGTTTGCCCTTGCCCTTTCCCTTCTTAAGGGACCTTTCTACTTTCCTTTTCTTTCTGGTCTCACCAGTGTAGAGAACTGACTTCTCTTTCTTAATAGTACTCTCTACCTCCCTCAACATATTGAGGAGCTCTGGGAGAGTCACATCAAGCTTGTTCATATTAAAATTCATTATGAACTGTGAAAAGGAATCTAGTAGGGACTGAAGCACAATGTTCACACACATGTTATCCTCTAGGACCATTCCTAGACCTGTGAGTTTCTCTATCCACTCAATCATCTTTAGGACATGGTTCTGAACCGGTGTCCCCTCAGTCATCCTAGCGCGGAAAAGGCTCTTGGATATCTCATATCGTTGAGTCCTTCCCTGTTCCTCAAACAATTCTGGACATTTAGGAGAATGGATCCGGCATCCATCTTTTCATGTTGTCTCTGTAACTTTCGGAGTCATAGAGCCCAACATATAGCACCGAGCAAGAGTGGAGTCATCAATGTACTTCACGTGGCGAAGCGATCTCATCCTCGCTTGCCCCTTCTTCGGGCGTAGGCATCACTGTATCAAGGGCGTGCGATTTTTCTCCGCTGTGAGAACAATTCTCAAGTTCTGAGTCAATCCGGTATAATTTGGACCAATAAGACGGTTGACATCAAGTATGCCACGTAAAGGGATTTGAAAGCGACATTTTCGAAAATAAAGATGTAGCGAAAATGAATAACATGCAGATTTTGCAAGAAATAAACTATCAAGATATGGACTTCTATCTTAATATGCTCCCACTATTTTACTAACGAGTCACGCGACACCCCTCGAAGACGTGAAACGGAAGTCTCCAGCAGAACTTCTAGTGGGGATCGGGGATCCAATCAGCGTCTTAGTGTAACCTCGAGGGACTCGACCAATCACACTAAGCCTAAAAGGTAGGCAACTCTTGCCGATCACAACTCCTTGTGATTCCCGTCCTGTTCGACCTCCAGAATCACCATGGCCTCGAGGGACTCGACCAACCATGATGCTCGGTTAAGTCAACACCTTCGTTACAAGATGAGTCCGATTTGATGATATACCCTCGAGGGACTCGACCAAGCATACCATGTCCTTAGGTCACCGTGACATCTCTATGTCGTAAAGCAAGATAGCGAATTGCGATATAGGTGAGTCTCGAGGGACTCGACCAACTCAACCTACACCGAATGGGTTCCTACTCATAACGATTGAAGGCCACGGGGTCAATCTAATTGCCTCACGTTTATCGACTTAATATTATCGAGATGTTTCTATAATTTGGTCTCCTAATATGACATGTCACACATATACATATTTAATATATATCTACATCGCATGCAAATATATATACATATCTAGCATGTGTATAAGCAATCACATCGATGATGATCATGGACCACGACCCTAATATGGTTAGGCCCGGAGCCGATGAGGCCTAATCACTCACATCAAGATCTATGTGTGCAACGGTGCATCTCCATGCCCTTGTGATTGTCCATCTCGTCCTCGTCGGTTCCGTTTACATCTTGATGCATCTCCATGCATCACGATCGTCCGTCCTCGTGGGTCCCTTCTCGCATCCACGCTCCGATGCACCTCCTCATGTGATTACAACTTAATCATAGGCACGCGGGCCCGACAATAAACGAGAAATATAATGGAGGTTCGCGGACCTCAATAATAATAATCACAAATACACACATCACACGATCCATGATCATCCGTCCACACATCATACATCACATGTATAAATAATCATCATCATCGTGGGACTACTAGATAATAATAAAAATAATAATCAACTAAACCTTTTTAATTAATTAATATTTTTTTTTGAAATCCGGGACATGTAGGAAATTTCTCAATTCCTAAGGGTATTTTCATAATTTGGACAAAAGACGGCTGGAATTTCTCAAATTCACGGGGGCAAAATTGTCTTTTTCCGAAAACCCTAATGCCCTTTCGTTCTTTGCCGCCGCCACCACCCTGGCTGGCGGCAGCTTTGGCGGGCGAGGGCGGGCGGCCCGCCTCCCATGGGCGTGACGCATGGCGTGGCGGCGTTCTTCTTTCGGTGGGCGCCCATGGTGTCGCCGCCCTCAGGGCGGTCTTGCTGCCCCGCAGGTGGTGGTGCCCCTCCTCGGGTTAGCCCCCTGGCGCCGCCCTCCATGGCGGTCTTTCCCCCGCCGGCCAGCCCCTATAATGGGGGGGGGTTCGCTTCAGGGGAGGCGTGGCGTGAAGCGTCGCTGCCTGCGTGCATGCGTCGCTGCCCTCCCGGCGGCGCGCTTCCTTTGGCGGTGGCGGCGCCACCACTGAGGCACCTTCGTCCGTGGGCCCATTTACCGGCAACAAACTTCTTGCAAGCGGATCACGGCCGGCCGCTGCGGAACACTGGCCTAGCCGCCGACTTCGGCTACGCTGCGCCGCGCGTAGATCGAGGGCAGCAACTGTTGCTGCCCTTCCTCGCTTTTTTGTCCAACGATTTTGACGTCAATATTCTTCCTAAACACAACACACGCGGTTCAAAACCAATCATTCGCATACGAACAACCTGGCTCTGTTACCCTTGTTGGGAAATCAAGGGGCGACATCATATCTTGTGGAAGAACAAGAAAACAAAAATCCCCAATTCCCAAAAGATGTTGATGTAAATCGTAATGCAAAGATTGGTGCGCAAAAATCCATAAAACCCAAAACTGCAGATAGAGATTGTGTTACCTAGGGAGATCGTATATCCCTGTTTCCTTGCAGATACTTAGGAGAGGGTGAAGGAGGTCAAGCGTCCTCCTCTCTGGCGGTGATCCACACAGCAGGGGTTACGACGACCCTCCACAAAACTCCAGGCCTCCCGAGGTGGAGAGGGGAGAGGGAGAATAGGGAAGGCAAGCAAAGACTCTAGCCTATGAGGCAGAATCCCTCCTATTTATAGAGATCCCGTGTCAAACCCTAATGGGTCCTTCCCTAGTGGGTATTGGATCTGCATCCAATAAGACAAAGGGCTCCGTCCGGATATCTCATATCCAACCCTCTACTCATCGCAATGCCTACCATATGTGTGTGACCCTCTGGGCCCAATATCGAGTGGGCCGTGAGTCATACCTGTCGAACTCCTTCTAACTCAATGAATTATTATCTCTGTAATAATTCACTTGACTCATCGACTCTGACGGGCGTGCTAGGCCACTCTGTGGTAGTCCCCGGACGATCTGGGGGAATCCAATCCATTGGACCTTTTCGTCCTCGTTACCATGTACCTATAATCCCTCATCCATCTAATATCCCGGAGGCCAGACCGATATCGAGCATGGTGTTGTCGGACCCATACGGTTTCTACTCGAGTCTCAGCTCTAATCGGATTCTCCCCCGAGAACTCTTTCTCTCTCAACCCGAATGACCACGGCCGGGGATTTGTCGAGCAAGAACACATGGGATATTCCTCTCATGGCGCCGAGAGTGGATGATCCTCTATCGACACTCAATAGCCCTCGTAAGGTCGACTACCATTCCCAATGACCAACAGTACTAGATGCGGGACAGCCAAACCTATAAGTCCGGTATCAAAGAGTGGAGCACTCATACAGGACATCCTTGGTGTCTCAAGTCTAAGGACCGATATACACCACTAGGACTCTGGAATCATTTTGTATGACAATAAGGCATCATCAACCATCCAAAGATTCCGTGGCGGATCAATCGGTGAACTCATTCTCCAATGAGCACACATCTTATATCCCTAGTGTCCCTACACGAAACCATGAGACCGGTTGCATCCATCATATGGACGGTATACAGACACACCGGTCTATCCGGTTATCCGCGATGTCCCTCTCGGTAACCTATGACCGGGATTATTTAGGATATGTGTTTAAAGGTGAATCGATCTCATTATCGTGATCTCATCACGATCCGATTCCCATTGCACAAATCCAAGGACATCACAATATATATATATGCATTTATGCAATAGTTATAAAGTGATATACGCCAAAATATAATAAGCAAAAAGATTCCGTATCAAGTCACACGTGCCATCACTCACGTGATTGGCTTGCTGGGCACCTATGACTAGCAATATCTACATCGCATGCAAATATATATACATATCTAGTATGTGTATAAGCAATCACATCAAATGATCATGGACCACAACCTAATATGATTAGGCCCGAGCCAGTAGGCCTAATCACTCACATCAAGATCTATATGTGCAACGGTGCATCTCCATGCCCTTGTGATCGTCCATCTCGTCCTCGTCGGTTCCGTCGACATCTTGATGCATCTCCATGCATCACGCGATCGTCCGTCTCGTGGGTCCCGCTATCGCATCCACGCTCCCTTCGCCTCCTCATGTGATTACAACTTAATCATAGGCACGTGGGCCCGACAATAAACGAAAATATAATGGAGGTTCATGAGACCTCAATAATAATAATCACAAGTACACACATCACACGGTCCATGATCATACGTCCCACATCATACATCACATGTATAAATAATCATCATCATGTAGGACTACTAGATAATAATAAAAAATAATAATCAACTAAACCTTTTAATTAATTAATATTTTTTACAAATCGGGGACATGTAGGGAATTTCTCAATTCCTAAAGGGTATTTTCGTAATTTGGACAAAAGATAGAAACCGGAATTTCTCAAATTCACAGGGGGGCAAAACTGTCATTTTGCCCAAAACCCTAATTCCCTCTGGCTGCTGCCGCCGCCACCCCTATTTGGCGGCGGCCTATCTTGGCGAGGGCGAGGGCGATGCCCTGCGGCAAAGACGCCCATTGGAGTCTTTGCCGCATTGCGGTGGGCGCCCCCGCGCCCCTCCCTCCAGCGGTTCGCCCAGCAAAGGCGCCGCATCGCGGTGTTGCCTCGGCTGGCGGCCGCCCATGGGGCGCTTTTGCCGGTCTGGGGCCCCTGGCGCCGTTACCCTCGGTTACCTCGGCCCGTATTTGTTGCCATGGCGCCTCTGCCGCGGGGTCGGTGACGATATCGCGCCTCTACAGCGGGCGCCCCGGCCGCCGACCATAAACTGCTGCAAACAGACCGTTGGCTCGGCGGCTACCTGGCTATAACGCTCTTGGCCGTATTTTGTCTTTACTGGTGCACTTCTTTGCCGCGCTGCAGTGGTGCAGGCATCGCGATCGAGGGCAGCAACCGTTGCTGCCCTTCCTCGCTTTAAATCCAACGATTTTGGCGTCAATATTCTTCCTAAACACAACACACGCAGTTCAAAACCCATCATTTCGCACGAACAACCTGGCTCGATACCATTGTTGGGAAATCATGGGGGCGACATCATATCGGGAAGAACTAGAAAACAAAAAATCCCGATTCCCAAAAAATGTTGTTAAAATTCGTGCGAAGGTTGGTGCGCAAAAAAATCAAAAACACAAAACTGCGTATAGAGATTGTGTTACCTAGGAGATCGTATATCCCCTGTTTCCTTGCAGATCCTTAGGGAGATGGTGAAGGAGGTCAGCGTCCTCCTCTCTAGCGGTGATCCACACAAAGAGGGGTTTGCGGCGACCCTCCTCAAAACTCCAGGGCCTCCGAGGTGGAGAGGGGAGGAGAATAGGAAAGGCAAGCAAAGACTCTAGCCTTTGAGGTTGTGAATCCCTCCTATTTATAGAGATCCCGTGTCAAACCCCTAATGGGTCCTTCCCTAGTGGGTATTGGATCTGCATCCAATAAGACAAGGGCTCAGGTCGGATATCTCATATCCCAACCTCTACTCATCGCAATGCCTACCATATGTGTGTGACCCTCTAGGCCCAATCCGAGCTGGCCGTGAGTCATACCTATCGAAACTCCTTCTAACTTCGGTGAATTATTATCTACTGTAATAATTCACTCGACTCATCGACTTCTGGACGTGCTAGGCCACTCTGTAGTAGTCCCCGCACGATCTGGGGAATCCAATCCATTGGACTGTCTATCCTCGATTACCATGTACCTATAGTCCCTCGTCCATCTAATATCCCGGACCGTATATCGAGCATGGTGTTGTCGACCCATACGGTTTCTACTCGAAGTCTCGCTCTAATCCATTTCTCCAGGAAACTCTTTCTCTCTCAACCCTAAATGACCACGGCTAGGGATTTGTCCGAGCAAGAACACATGGGATATTCCTCTCATGGCGCCGAGAGTGGATGATCCTCTATTGACACTCAATAGCCCTCGTAAGGTCGACTACCACTCCCAATGACCGGTATACTAGATGCAGGACAGCCAAACCTATAAGTCCGGTATCAAAGAGTGGAGCACTCATACAGGACATCCTTGGTGTCTCAAGTCTAAGGACCGGATACACCACTAGCACTCTGGAATCGGCCAATCGACAATAAGGCATCATCAACCATCCACCATTCCGTAAGCGGATCAATCGATGAACTCATTCTTCAATGAGCACACATCTTTGTATCCCTAGTGTCTCTACACGAGCAACTATGAGACCACCAAACCAGCATCCATCATATGGACGGGTATACAAACACACCCATCTATCCGATTATCACGATGTCCCTCTCGAGTAACCTATGACCGGGATTATTTAGGATATGTGTTTAAAGGTGAATCGATCTCATTATCGTGATCTCATCACGATCCGATTCCCATTGCACAAATCCAAGGACATCACAATATATATATGCATTTATGTAATAGTTATAAAGTGATATACGCCAAAATATAATAAGCAAAAAGATTCTGTATCAAGTCACAAGTGCCATCACTCACGTGATTGGCTTGCTGGGCACCTATGACTAGCATTCTAAATCTATGAAAATGAGAAAATGGGTGTAAAAGGATAGTTGATCTTTGCCCGTTGAAAGATGATCGATAGTCGAAGTTGATGGCCTCGAGTGAAGAGGAATCGAGAGTGGATATAGGTCACGACGACCGAACCACTATAAAACTCAATTTGCATTTCTTTCATGCTTTTCATTTATATTGCAAACTGATTTACTTGCTTATTATGCTTACTATGCTTTTATACGTGTTTTCAAGTTAACATCTTTCTGATCGGTTTTCATTGAACGTAAGATTTTCAAATCCATGTAGTTTTATTGAAAGCACTAATTTATCCCCCCTCTCCTCTTAGTGTCGACTTGGTCCTAACAGTTAGTATTAGAGCTATGTTTTTCTCATTTGGTTTAACACCTAAGAGAAATGACTTTTATTTGATTTCAAGAGGGTCTTTCTATCGTTTGTCCTCCTATATTCAATGGGATGGACTACACATATTAGAAAACTCGAATGAGAGTTTTCTTGCTTTCTATGAATTTCGAGTTATGGAATATCGTTGAAAATAGATTTCAAAAGTCTTCGCTTCCAATGAACGAATGAAATGATTTGGAAAGGAAGACTTTCTCTTTAAATGCCAAACCTATGAATGTTTTGTTTTTTGCTTTGGATAAAAATGAATTCAATTAAGTTTCTATTTGCGAAATAATTTATGAGATTTGACACATACTTGAAATCACACATGAAGGCACTAGTAAAGTTAAAGATTCTAAGATAAATCTTTTGATATATGATTTTGAGTTGGTTTAAATGAAACCAAGCGAGACCATTGGAGACATGTACACTCGATTTACGGATGTTGTCAATGGTATAAAAGTATTTGGTAAAATTTTTTCTAATTTGGAACTCATTAACAAGATATTAAGATTTCTTCCAAAGAGTTGGGATCCTAAAGTAACTATAATTCAAGAGGCCAAGGACTTGAACAACTTTTCACTCGAAGAACTTATCGGGTCTTTGATGACCTATAAAATAACATGTAATGCACATGAAAAACTTGAGAACAACATTCCGAAGAACAAAAAGGATTTGATACTTAGAACTCAAAAAGACCACTCGAGCGAAAGCTCAAGTGATGATGACTTTGAACTCTTAATAATAAAACTTAAAAAGTTCATGAAACAAGAATCAAATAATAAAAATAAACTTAAAAAGAACACAACTACTTTCTATGAATGCAAGAAGCCGGGGCACTCCAAAGATGAGTATATAAAACTAAAGAAGAAGTTCCCAAAAAAGAAGGAAGCACTCAAGGACAAATCAAGTGCATTTGAAGATAAGGAACAAACCAACAAAGACGAGGTGCCTCATAGAGGACATCATTTATACTAATGAGTAATCACTTATACCAATATGGCTGTAGAAAACAACCCATAAATGCTAAAAGTGATTCTCAAGAGAAGAATTATAAATGAGAATATCATTGAAAAATACCAACACAAATTTACGAAGACAGCTCCGAAAAATATTGTTCATGAGACTTTGGAAGGTTGAAGGAGCATTAATGAGTCCTGTTAAATCTCGAATTTTGATGATAAAACCAATTGATAGTATTTATGATTTAATATACGTTTTGAGTGACGTAGGAAGCTTCGATCGATGATAGCAAGTCGAATTCAGGGTTTATGTATATCCTGAATGGAGGAGCAGTATGATGGAAGAATTTCAAGTGAGATACTACTGCTGACTCGACCACAGAGGCAGAATACACTATTGTAGTAGAGGCAGCAAAGAAGGGAGTCTAGATGAAGATGTTCATCACAGATCTGGGAATCGTGTCGGGTAGCGAGGAGCCAATTCCTTATATTATGACAACTACAGGGCAATTGCTTAAATATGGGAACCCAAGTCTCATCAGAAGTGTTCTGAGGAAGTTCAAACTTATTAGAGAGATCATGACCCGAGGAGATGTAGTAGTGGAAAGAGTTCCATCCGAAGATAACATTGTAGATCCACTAACAAAGTCGTTGTCTCAGATTGTCTTTGAGCGTCACAGGGGTCTGATGGAGATTAGACACATAGGTGATTGACTTTAGGTCAAGTGGGAGATTGCTAGTCACAAGTGCCCAGCAAGCCAATCACGTGTGTGATGACACGTGTGACTTGACATAGAATTTTTTTGCTTATTATATTTTGGCATTTATCACTTTATATTAACTATTACATATATACATGTATATATTGTGATGTCCTTTGATCTGTACAATTGAAATCAGATCGTGATGAGATCACGATAATGAGATCGATTCACCTTTAAACATAGATCCTAAATAATCCTGGTCATAGGTTACTCGAGAGGGACATCGAGATAACCGGACAAACTAGTGTACTGTATACCCGTTCATATTATAGATGCAGTTGGTCTCATAGCTACTCGTGTGGGGACACTAGGGATACAATATAGGTACTTATTAGAGAATGAGTTCACTGATTGATTCACTTACGAAATACTAGATGGTTGATGATACCTTATTGTCAAATAGTGATTCCGTAGTCCTAGTGGTGTATCTAGTCCTTAGACTTGAGACACTAATGATGTCCTGTATGAGTGCTTCATTCTTTAATACCGGACTTATAGGTTTGGATATCCCAGATCTTGTACAACCGGTCATTGGGAGTGGTAGTCAACCTTACGAGGGCTATTGAGTGTCGATAGAGGATCATCCACTCTCGATGTCATGAGAGGAATATCCCATGTGTTCTTGCTCAGACAAATTCCTGTCCAGGGTCATTCGGATTGAGAGAGAAAGAGTTCTCCGGGAGAATTCGATTAGAGCAAGACTCGAGAAGAAACCGTATGGGTTTGACAGCACTATGCCTAGTATACGATCTTTGGGATATTAGATGGATGAGGGACTATAGGTACATGGTAACTGAAGATAGATACGTCCAATAGATTGGATTCCCCTGTATCATTTGGCGACTGCGGCGTAGTAGCCTAGTACGTTCGCAATCGATGAGTCGAGTGAATTATTAAGGAGATAATAATTCACTGAGCCAAAAGGAGTTATGACAGGTATGACTCACGACTAACACGATATTGGGCCTAGAGGGTCACACACATATGGTAAGCACTACGATGAGTATAGGTATGGATATGAGATATCTGCTGAAGCCCTTGTCTTATTGGATATTCAATAAGCCCCTAAATCATTGGATCATATGGATGAGATGCAATAAGAGGTCATGAGAGATTATTGGATAGAGATCTACTAATCTAAAAGGCTTAGGTAGTTGGATACAGATCCAATACCCAATAAGGGAGGATCCATTAGGGTTTGACAAGGGACCTCTATAAATAGGAGGGATTCAGCGGTTCATAGGCTAGAGTTTTTTCTTGTCTCTCCTATTCTCCTGCCCCCTCTCGACCTCAGAGCAAGCCTAGAGTTTTGAGAAGTGTCGTTGCAGCCCTGCTATATAGATCACCGCTAGAGAGGAGGGCACTTGACATCCTTCACCCTCTCCTAGAGATCTGTAGGGACATAGGGATATACGATCTCCCTAAGTAACACAATTTATCTTATACGCATTTTTAAGTTTCACGGATTTTTGCACACCAATCTTCGCACGACGACGAACATCTCTTTAGGAATAGGGGATTTTATTTTCTGTTCTTCCGCTACACATGTGATGTCGCCCCCAAAGATTTCCCAACAATACTTCCATATACTTTCAAGTTAAGCATATTCCGAGATCAGTTTTCAACGTACGAAAGAATTTTCAGAATCGACGTGATTTTACCGCTATACTAATTCACCCCCCCCTCTTAGTGTCGACTCATTCCTAATAGTTGGTATCGGAGCCACATGGAACTGGAGAGAAAGCCACAGAGTTGTTGGAACTTATACATAGTGATGTATATGGTCCCATGTCAACTCATGTCATAAGTGATTACTCCTACTTCATTACTTTTACTGATGATTTCTCAAGGTATAGATATATGTATTTGATGAAGTATAAGTCCAAGGCCTTCGAGAAATTTAGGGAGCATAAGAATGAAGTGAAAAATCAGACTGGAAAGAGTATTAAGATTCTTCGATCAGATCCAGGAGGTGAGTACTTGAGTATAGAGTTCACCCAGTTCCCTAAGGACTATGGGATTCTGTCCCAGTGGATACCTCCTTATACACCTCAACTCAATGGTTTATTCGAAAGGAGGAATCACACACTGTTAGATATGGTGCAGTCCATGATGAGTTTCGTCAACCCCCTCGTCTCATTCTAGAGATACACCATAAAGACCGCAACTTGCATTCTGAACAAAATTTCAACTAAGTCGGTGGTGTTTACTTCATATGAGATATGGAAAGGAAAGAATTATGAACTTAAGGTTATTAAGATTTGGGGCTGCCCTACCCACGTCAAAAGACACAACCCCGACAAATTGGAATTCAAGATGGAACGATGAATATTTATGGGATACCCCAAGGATACTAATAGGTATTATTTCTATCACCTTGTGGACCAAAATATCTTTGTAACCAAGAGAGTAGTGTTCCTTGAGAAGAAACACATTCTTAGTAGAGACAATAGGAGCATAGTAGAGTTGAGCTAGGTTGGAGAACTTAGCTCAAGCACCATTCCACAGCTTGAGTCTATTCCGGTACCTAGCACATAAGTTCCAACTTTATGTAGGTCCGGTAGAATATCCCATCCTCCTGAGAGATATGTGGGACATATTAGAGAAGAGGATGCTGAGGATATTGATCCTCAGACCTACGAGGAGGTTATTACGAGTATAGACTCCAGAAAGTGGAAAGAGACCATGAATTCTAAGATGGATTCCATATACTCTAACAAGGTTTGGAACCTAGTTGATGCACCCAAGGGTATTGTACCCATTAGTTACAAGTGGATCTTTAAGAAAAAGATCAGAGTAGATAGAAATGTAAGACCTAGAAAGCAAGGCTACTGGCTAAGGGGTATTGTCAAAGGCAAGGTGTTGATTATAACGAAACCTTCTCATCCGTTGCCATGCTAAAATTTATCCGAATTCTAATGGCTATTGCAACACACTATGATTATGAGATCCGACATATAGACGTAAAAACCACATTCCTCAATAGCAACCTCGAGGAGGAGGTGTATATGATACAGCCTGAGGGATTTGTGTCCAAGGATAGTCCAAATAAAGCAAGCTTCATGAAGTTGAAATATAAGATCTGATGAGGCGATCGGATCTTATGACTTCGTTAAGAACGAAGATTAGCCTTGTGTATATAGGAAGGTGAGTGGGAGTACTATCACCTTTTTGGTGCTATATGTGGATGACATTTTGATCATTGGGAATACTAAATGAATGCTCTCCATAGTAAAGGCTTGGCTATCTAGACATTTTTCCATGAAAAAATTAGGGGAAGCATCCTATATATTGGGGATTCAGATCTATAGAGATAGATCTAAGAAAATGCTTGGCTTATCCCAATCTAGGTACATAGACACCATTGTCAAAAGGTTTAGCATGGAAAATTCCAAGAGATTGTTGGGAAATATTTAGAGGTGACATCACATATATAGTACATATGCAGTGGAAGAACATAAAAACAAAAACCTCAATTTTCCAAAGATATGTTCGTCATCGTGCGAAGATTGATGCACAAAATCCACGAAACTTAAAACTACGTAAATAAAAGATTATGTTACTTAAGGAGATCGTATATCTCGGAATCCCTACAGATCTCTAGAGATGGTGAAGGAGATCAAGCACCCTCCTCTCTAGCGGTGATCCACACAGTAGGGCTATGACGATGCTTCTCAAAACTCCAAGCCTGCTTTGAGGAGGAGAAGGGGAGGAGAATAGTAGAGGCAAACCAAAAAGGCTCTTGCCTATAAATCATTAGTCCCTCATATTTATAGAGGTCCCATGTCAACTTAACCCTTATGGATCCTACCCTATTGGGTATTGGATCTCCATCCAACTACCCAAGTCTCTTATATTAGTGGATCTCTATCCAATATTCTCTCATGGGCTCTTATTAGATTTCATTCATAGGATCCAATAATTTAGGGACTTATTGAATGAGAATTTTCTTGCTTTCTTTATATTTCAATTTATGGAATATCATTAAAAATAGATTTCAAAAGTCTTCTCTTCTAATGAACAATTGGAATGATTTGGAGAAGAAGACTTTCTCTTTGAATGTCAAAGATATGAATACTTTGTTTTGCGCCTTAGACAAAAATGAATTTAATCATGTTTTTATTTATGAAATTGTGCATGATATTTAGCAGACTCTTGAAATCACTCACGAAGGTACTAGTAAAGTTAAAGATTCGAAGATTAATCTTTTGACGCATGATTTTGAATTATTCCATATGAAATTAAGCAAAACCATTGGAGACATGTACACCAATTTTATGGATGTCATCAATGGTTTAAAAGCTCTTGGCAAATGTTTTTTGAATTTTGAACTTGTTAATAAAGTTTTACGATCACTTTCTAAAAATTAGGATTTGAAAATAACTGCAATACAAGAATTAAAAAACTTGAACCATTTTTCACTCGAAGAACTTATTGGGTCTTTAATGACCTATGAAATGAGTTGTATGACATATGATGAACATGAGAACTATCTTCTAAAGAATAGGAAGGATTTGATACTTTGAACAATAGAAGAACACTCGAGCAAAAGCTCAAGTAATGATGACTTTGGACTCTTAACCATAAAGCTTAAAATGTTCATGAAACAAGAATTAGAGAATAAAAATAAACTTAAAAAGAACACAATTATTTGCTATGAATGCAAGAAGCCGAGACACTATAAAGATGAATATATAAAACGGAAGAAGAAGCTGCCAAAGAAGAAAGAAGTACTCAAGGATGAACCAAGTGCATCTAAAGACAAGGAGCAAACCAACAAAGACGAGGTGGCCTTTCACAATGAGGTATGCAACTCACTTGAAATGTATTTACCTTATTTTGAAATAACTTGATACATTTCATGAGTTACTTTAAATTAGTTTAAAAAAATTATAAAAATAAAAATTTGAGCATGAAATTTTTATGTTTAACTCCTAGCAATAAGCATGAAAAGTTAGATTCATTTAAAAAGAAAAATGCATTACAAACAAAATGATTTTGATTTTGATTTAAAATGCTATATGTTTAATGAAATCATGTTTGATGATGCATAATGATGTAAGACGTAATAAAAATGTTAAAAGTTTTTGTACCATACTTAATGATTTAATTATGCATGATGATTTGAAGTCTTTTTGATTTTTGTGATGAATCTTGTCTTTGTCTTTCGGTTTTAAACATGATGCATGGTTTTAACATAAAAACAGAAAACAAAAATTTGGGTATGCTTGTATAAGATCAAATCACTTAAATTGAAACAACTAAAAGAGAATGCATTTTGAAAATAAATGTTTGTATCATATTTGACGATTTTACATTTTGAAACTATGCATAATAAGTTGAAGTGATAATGGTTTGAATGCACAAATCGATAATCTTTTTGTCACATGAATCATGATTCCTTCACTTGATACTCTAAATTTTTTTATGATTCCTGATGAATTGAGACATTATGCATGAATCAAGTTCTCATGTGAATCTATTTACATTGGCTTCATTGAATTTTCAAAAAAGTGATTTTGATTATTTGAATTTGAATGAAAATTTTTCAACCGAATCATGAACTTTCTTTTTATTTCACTTCTTGAGCTATCTTTTATGAGAATCAAAATATTTTCTATCTTTGATAATTTCTTCTTACCATTTACTAAAAAAGAGACTTATGCAAACAAACTATGACCTTGATAATGGTTTGTAATGGTTTGAAATTATGCATGTTATATGTTAAAGACTTGAAATAATGTTTTGGTATCATGCATACCCAAGTAATGTTGATTTAAAAATTTATTGATTTATTATCATGCCCAATATGATAATGATGATGACTTGGCATTTAATACAAGAAAACTTTATGGGTTAAGATTTATTTATTTTTATCGAAATCATTATCTTGATTTCTCGATATTTGATGCATGAGATTTTTCTATGAATCAAGATTTTGTTTTTGAACTCCCATGTTTCTTTTTGTTATTTACTAAAAGGGAGATTTGTCAAAATAAATCATGTCCTTTAGTATTCATGACTTAATCCTTCATGATCTTTGATATTATATCTTTCATGACATGATTTCTTTATATTTATGGCTTGTATGTCTTGTAATGATTGAAATATTTTATACTATTGTATCCTTCCCTTCCTTTTGACAATGACAAAGGGAGAGAAAAATTACTAGCTTGTACATTTCAAATGGGAGAAAGAATTTGCTATCTTGAACATCACCAAGAATTGCTAGCTTGTAATCTCAAGAGAAGCAAAAGTACTATCTTGCCTATCTCAAGAAGCAAAACTTACAAACTTGCATATCTAAAAAAGAAAGCTAAATTTGCAAACTTGCACAATATAAAATTGTTGCTAGCTTGTATGTTGTAAAACTTGCATATCTTAAAAACTTGGAAGATTCACCTCTCCTTTTTGTTGATAACAAAGGGGGAGAAGATATGATGACGATCATGTATAGGATGATATACTTGGATATTTTAATTATGTATGATTTTATGTTGCTTAAAATACTTATAATTATATGATTTTAAAAGTTCTATCAATATGACATATTGATAGGGGGAGTTTAGTTAAACTTCGTCATCAATTGATTATCACCATAAAAAAGGAGGAGATTGTTGAATCTCAGATTTTGATGATGAAATCAATTAATAAGTTTGTGATCTAATCTAGTTTTGAGTGACGCAAGACTAGCTTCGATCAAGGAGAGGTAAATTGATTAAAGTAGGAGGAATTGAATGTTGGGCCGGAGTGAACATGTTAGAAGATTGGACGTTGGGCCGAAGGATTGATCGACGTATCAGCATAATGCTTCATAACATGAGTTTGGGCATCAGGCCAAGAAGATCGGACATTGTGCCAAGGAGATCAGATGTTACGGGAAGACATGCCGATTGGGCAATATGTCGAAGGAGAGGACGATGCGTCGAAGGATTGGATGAAGTGTCGAATAAACTAATAACATGCTAGACAACATAGTATTTATGCTTGTAATAATTTGTCTAGATCGAGTTAATTTACGTCTAATTGAGTCGGTATTGGGGTGAAACAATTCCAACTTAATTAGGGGCCAATTGGGCCATGATGACAATCATGCATAGGATGATGTACTTGGATATTTTGATTATGCATGATTTTATGTTGCATGAAATACTTATAATTATATGATTTCAAAAGTTTTATTAATATGGCATATTGATAGGGGGAGTTTAGTTTAAAATCCATCATCAATTGATTGTCATCATAAAAAAGGGAGAGATTATTGAATATCGGATTTTGATAATGAAATCAATTAATGAGTTTGTGATCTAATCCGCGATTTGAGTGATGTAGGATTAGCTTTGATCAAGGAGAGGCAAATTGATTAAAGTAGGAGGAATCAGATGTTGGGCCAAAATGAACATGTCAGAAGATTGGACGTTGGGTCGAAGGATTGGTCGACGTATCAGCAGAAGGCTTCGTGCCATGAGTTCGGGCATCGGGCCAAGAAGATCGAACATTGTGCTAAGGAGATCAGATGTTACGAGAAGACAACATGCCGATTGGGCAATATATTGAAGGAGAGGACGATACGCCGAATGATCAGATGAAGCATCGAATGAACTAATGACATACCGGATAACAAAGTATTCATGCTTGTAATAATTTATCTAGATCGAGTTAGTTTAGGTTTAATTGAGTCGATATTGGAGTAAAACAATGCCAACTCAATTAGGGTCCAATTGGGCTGTGATGACGATCATGCATAGGATGATGTACTTGGATATTTTGATTATGCATGATTTTATGTTCCATAAAATACTTATAATTATATGATTTCAAAAGTTCTATCAATATGACATATTGATAGGGGGAGTTTTGTTTAAATTCTGTCATCAATTGATTGTCATCATAAAAAAGTGGAAGATTGTTAGATCTCGGATTTTGATAATGAAATCAATTGATGAGTTTGTGATCTAATATGCGTTTTGAGTGATGCAGATTAGCTTCGATCAAGGAGAGGTAAATATATTAAAGTAGGAGGAATCGGACGTTGGGTCGGAGTGAACATGTCAGAAGATTGGACGTTGGGTCGAAGGATTAATCGACGTATTGGTAGAAGGCTTCATGCCATTGGTTTGAGCATTGAGCTAAGAAGATTGGACATTATGCCAAGGAGATCGGATATTGCAGGAAGACAACATGCTAATTGGGTAATATGCCGAAGGAGAGGATGATACGCCAAAGGATCGTATAATGTACCGAATGAACTAATGATATGTCAGACGACATAGAATTCATGCTTGTAATAATTTGTCTAGATCAAGTTAGTTTAGGTCTAATTGAGTTAGTATTAGGGTGAAACAATGCAAACTCAATTAAGGGCCAATTGAGCCTGAATCTGGGTTGAATTAGGCCTATTGTTTGGCTCATTCAGTGTCCTATAGCAGGGTTTGGCGATGGTACCACCTAGACACAATCTTCAAGATTCTATCAAGTGGTGATATCGCTAGACTAGACAGTGGTATCCCCTAGCATAGGCAGTGGTATCGCCTAGCATAGGTAGTGGTACCGCTTAGCATAGGCGGTGGTATCACCAGTACTCGGGAAACCCGAGATGAGACACCTTTTGGCTCCAAGTTTGAATCTATTTGGAGCCTATAAATACCCCTCTCATCCCTGCTTAGATTACATAAGAATTGAGAGCAAAAAGGGAAGAAAACACTGTTGTAATCTTGTGAGAACTCCTCTCAAACTCTAAGTGTTAGTGAAATTTAAGAGAGGAGGTAGTGGGGGTGTAAAGGTTCTCTCTTAAGCTTGTCAAAAGGAGAATAGAGTTATAAGAAGGTGGTTGGTCTTCGCCTATTGAAGGAAGATCGCTAGTGGATGTTGGTGGCCTCGATAGAAGAGGAATCATGAGTGGATGTAGGTCATGACGACCGAACCACTATAAAAATATGGTTTTTATTTACTTTAAGCTTTTTATTATAATTACAAACTATCGTACTTGCTACACTCTTCTGTACTCTTTCAAGTTAAACTCACTCTATCGAAATGATTTTATCGAATGAGATTTTCAAAACAAATGTTTTTATCTACTACACTAATTCACTCCCCCTCTTAATGTCGACTCAATCCTAACATTTGGGGCACTAGCGGTATCACTGATAGTATTGGGCGGTACCACCTCATGACAGATTGACAACTAGTGGTACCAATGCTTGTTAATCTGATACTAGGTGGTACCATTGCTCAGTCTGACACTAACACTAGGCAGTACCACTGCCTAACACAGTCTTGAAGACAGTGCCTAGGTGGTACCACCGCCCAGACAACCTAGGAGGCCGTTGTTGAATCTCAGATTTTGATGATGAAATCAATTGGTAAATTTTTTGATCTAATCTATATGTTGAGAAAAGTGTGTAAGATTAACTATGATAGCAGTAAGACATAAAGCAAATAATGTTATGCCGGAGTCAAGATCGAGATTTCGTTAGGAGTTCGAGAGTTCGTTGGAAGTCTGAACATTCATCGAAAGTTCTACCGGAATTGATTGAGAAGTCCAGGAGCTTGCCAAAGAAGCTCATCGAAACTCACCAAGAAGATCGTCGTAAAGTCCAGGAGCTTGCCGGGAGTCCGTTGGAACATTGTCGAGAGATTATCGAAAATTCACCGGAAGATCATCGGAAGCTCGCCAGAAGATTGCTTAGTCAATATCTTAAATTAACGTAGTTAGACCTTAAGTTGAGTTAGGATTGGGAGGTAATCCCACTAACTCAGTTAAGAGCCAATTGGGCCCTTAACATGGCTGAATTAGGCCGGTTGAATAGCCTATTCAACACCTAAAGTCATGGCCGGCGGTGGCACCGCCTAGGACTTAGTCTCCCAAGTGCTCTGGGCAGTGGTTATGTTGGCAGTAAATGTTGTTAGGTGGTGGTACTGCCAGAGCTCGGTCTCCGAGCTCTGTCAGGTGGTCGTACCACCTAGACTGAGTGGTGGTACTGCCCACTATCAGGCTACAGGTGGTAGTACTGCCCAATAATGACGATGGTACCACAAGTACCCCAAAATATAGGGATATAATATTTTTTGGCTCAAATTCTGAAGCCATTGGGGCCTATAAATATCCCACCATTTTTTGCATGAAAGGGTACGAAAGTTTGAATAATATCTTGAATTCTTAGGGTTTTAAAAGTGTCGTAAAAGGGTAAAGAGTCCTCCTCCCTTTCTAGTGTTGTGATCATTTAAGAGAGATATGAGGCTTGTAAGGGTTATCTCCTAAACCCGTGAAAAGGAGAAAGTGCTGTAAAGAGGTGATTGGTCTTCGCCTATTGAAGGAAGACCATTAGTGGATGTTAATAACCTCAACGGAGGAAGAATCAGAAGTGGATGTAGGTCACAACGATCGAACCACTATAAATTCTGGTTTGCATTTCTATTATTATCATTTACTTACTTTGCAATTTCTTCACTTCCTCCTTAGTTGACTTTCACTACCCTTACGAACAAACACGCTTTCAAGTTATCTTTTGAGATCGGTTTTTAACATACGAAGATTTTTAAACTGACATTTTTAATCCACTACACTAATTGACCTCCACCCCTCTCAGTGCTGACTTAATCCTAATAATTGGTATCAGAGTTTGGTAACTCTCGATTTGGTTTAAAACCCAAGAGAGATGGCTTTTGCCGGTAATCAAGAGAGCCATTCTATCACTCATCCTCCCATGTTCAATGGGATGTATTACACGTATTAGAAAACTAGGATGAAGATCTTCTTAATTTTTATGGATTTCGAGTTAAGGAATATCATTAAAAACATATTTCAAAAGTCTTCTCTTCCAATGAGCGAATGGAATAACTTGGAGAAGAAGACTTTCTCTTTGAATGCCAAAACTATGAATGCTTTGTTTTGTGCTTTGGATAACCACGAATTTAATAGAGTTTCTATTTGCGAAACGACTTATAACATTTGACATACACTTGAAATCACACACGAAGGCACAAGTAGGGTTAATGAGCCAAAAATCAATCTTTTGGTTCATAGTTATTGTTAGTATCAAGAGCACTAAGAGGGGGAGGGTGAATTAGTGCAGCGGAAAACTTTCGACAATTAAAACTGCATTCGTACGATAAAAGCGATTTTGATAAGAAAGCCGATTCGTAAATCACTTTAACTTACGATCAAGCAAGATGCAGTTAAAGCAAAGATATAAAGGTAGTTTGTAGTTATGATGGAAATCAGAATGTAAGCGTAAACCGAAATATGATGTTCATACGATAAAACCAATTTCCATCTTAACGCCAATTCGGAAAATACTTAACTATGAAACATGTTTATAAATGAGCAGAAGACAGTAAGCTACTGAGGAGGTTTGCAGTAAAGATAAGATGCTCAAAGTAAATGCAAACTGAGATTTAGAGTGATTCGGTCAATCTTGACCTGCATCTACTTTTGGCTTCCTCCTCCGATGAGGTCACCGACATCCACTAGAGGCCTTCCTTCAATAGGCGAAGGCCAACCACCCTTTTATAGTTTCACTCCTTTTGACGGGCTTAGGAGACAAACCTTATAGAATTTCTCTCCTCTCTTGAAAGATCAAAACTTGGAAGAAAAGAGGGAGGAGAACTTCTAGCCTTTACAACACTTTTGAGCTCTAAAATCACAGAGTAAGATGAAGCTTTCGATGCCCTTTCATGTAGGAAAGGGTGGGGTATATATAGGCCCCAAACTAGTTTGAATTTTGAGCTCAAAAATGTTATTTCCTGGATTTTCGGGGTCCTGGCGGTACTACCTCCTGACTGGGGCGGTATAATCGCCTGGCAGCTTGGAGACTGAGCCTCTGGGTGGTGCCGTCGCAACCCTGCTGTGTGGATCACCGCTAGAGAGGAGGACGCTTGACCTCCTTCACCCTCTCCTAAGGATCTGCAAGGAAACAGGGATATACGATCTCCCTAGGTAGCACAATCTACTCTATACACAGTTTCATGTTTTGTGGATTTTTACGTACCAATCTTCGCACGATGACGAACATCTCTTTGGGAATCGGGGATTTTATTTTTCTTGTTCTTCCGCTGCGCATATGATGTCGCCCCAAGGATTTACCAACAGTGGTATCAGAGCCAGGTTGCTCATGCGAATGATTGGTTTTGAACTGTGTGTGTTGTGTTTAGGAAGAATTTTGACGTCAAAATTGTTGACGCAAAAACAAGGAAGGGCAGCAACAGTTGCTACCCTCGATCTGCGTGCGTGCAGCGCAGCCGAAGGCGGGCAGCACAGGGGCTGCGTCTGCTGTAGCCGGCCGGGGGCTTGCTTGCAGCAGGCTTGTTGCCGGCGGGGCTGGCAACGACGCCGCCGATGCTCCCGCTGGCGAAACCCCCCTAAGGGGCGGTCGCCCGGCGGGACAACACCGCTTGCGGAGGCGGCGACGCCCGAAAGGGGCGCCCACCCGCAGCGGTAGTGCTGCCAACGGGCGTGCCGCCTATAGGCGAGGGCAGTGCCCTCGCCTCGCCGCACAGGCCACCGCCGGTAGGGTGGCGGCGGCGGCATCAGCAAAAAGGGGAAAGGGCATTAGGGTTTTCTAGGCAGAAGATAATTTTGCCCCTCAGAATTTGATAAATTTCAGTTTATGTCTTTTGTCCAAATTATAAAAATACCCCTATGAATTTAGAAATTCCCTATAATGTCCCTGATTTCAGAAAATATTAATTAATTAAAAGGTTTAGTTGATTATTATTTTTTTATTATTATTTTCTAGTAGTCCTACATGATGATGATTATTTATACATGTGATGTATGATGTGTGGACGGATGATCATGGACCGTGTGATGTGTGTACCTATGATTATTATTATTGAGGTCTGCGAACCTCCATTATATTTCTCATTTATTGTCGGGCCTGCGTGCCTATGATTAAGTTGTAATCACATGAGGAGGCACAGCGGGAGCGTGGATGCGATAGCGGGACCCACGAGACGGACGATCGTGATGCATGAAGATGCATCAAGATATCGACGGAACCGACAAGGATGAAATGGACGATCACAGGGCATGGAGATGCACCGTTGCACACATAGATCTTGATGTGAGTGATTAGGCCTACTGGCTCGGGCCTAATCATATTAGGTTGTGGTCCATAATCATCTGGTGTAATTGCTTATACACATACTAGATATGTATATATATTTGCATGCGATGTAGATATATAATAAATATGTATATGTGTGACATATCATATTAGGAGACCAAATCATAGAAACATCTCTCGATAATATTAAGTCGGTAAAACGTGAGGCAATTAGATTGACCCACGTGGCCTTCCATCGTTATAAGTAGGAATCGATTCCCGGTGTAGGTTGAGTTGATCGAGTCCCTCGAGACTCACCTATATCGCGATTCGCTATCTTGCTTACGACATAAAGATGTCACCGGTGACCTGAGGGCATGGTATACTTGGTCGAGTCCCTCGAGGGTATATCATCAAATCAGACTCATCTTGTAACGAAGGTGTTGACTTAACCGAACATCATGGTTGGTCGAGTCCCTCGAGGCCATGGTGATTCGGAGGCCGAACAGGACGGGAATCACAAGGAGTTGTGATCGACAAGAGTTGCCTACCTTTTAGGCTTAGTGTGATTGGTCGAGTCCCTCGAGGTTACACTAAGACGCTGATTGGATCTTGATCCCCACTAGAAGTCTGTCGGAGACTTCCGTTTCACGTGCTGAGGGTGTCGTGTGACTCGTTAGTAAAATAGTAGGAGCATATTAAGATAGAAGTCCATATCTTGATAGTTTATTTCTTGTAAAATCTGCATGTTATTCATTTCTGCTGCATCTTTATTTTCAGAAAATGTCGCTTTCAAATCCCTTATGTGGCATACTTGATGTCAACCGCCTCACTGGTCCAAATTATACGGATTGGCTTCGTAACTTGAGAATTGTTCTCACAGCGGAGAAAATCATGTACGCCCTTGATACTGATGATGCTCATACCAAGAAGGGGCAAACGAGGATGAGATCGCCGCTACTTGAAGTACATTGATGACTCCACTCTTGCTTTCGGTGCTATATATTGGGCTCTATGACTCTGAAGTTACAGAGACAACATGAAAAAGATGGATGCCGATCCATTCTCCTACATGTCCATAAATTGTTTGAGGAACAGGGAAGGACTCAAATGATATGAGATATCTAAGAGCCTCTTCCACGCTAGGATGACCCGAGGGGACACCGGTTCGTAACCATGTCCTAAAGATGATTGAGTGGATAAAGAAACTCACAGGTCTAGGAATGGTCCTAGAGGATAACTTGTATGTGGACATTGTGCTTTAGTCCCTACCAGATTCCTTTTCATAGTTCATAATGAATTTTAATATGAACAAGCTTGAAGTGACTCTCCCAGAGCTTCTCAATATGTTGAGGGAGGCAGAGAGTACTATCAAGAAAGAGAAGTCAGTTCTCTACACTAGTGAGACCAAAAGGAAAAGGAAAGCAGAAAGGTCCCTTAAGAAGGGAAAGGGCAAGGTCAAACCGGGTAAAGCAAAGGTTGCTAAGAAAGACCCAAAGAAAGGACAAAGGCCGCTTAAGCTTCCACTATGGTAAAGATGGGCACTTTGAAGAGAAACTGCAAAGAGTACCTTGCAGAAAAGGGCGAAAAAAAAAAGCTTGATGAAGCTTCGTATATTCATGATCACCTCCATTTGTCCGACTCTTATGATAACATATGGGTATTGGATACCCAGTAGTGCTTATCATATATGCAATTCGTTATGTGTTCTCGCAAGGCCTAGGAGACTAGAGAGAGGCAAGATGGACCTCAAGATGGGTAATAGAGCAAAAGTTGTTGTAGTAGCTGTTGGCGAGGTCGCCCTACATCTGCCTAGTGGAGCTTTTATTGCATTAGATGCATGTTATTTTGTTCCTTCTATTATCAAAAACATTATCTCCATTTCATGTTTAATAGTTAGTGGATATAAATTTATTTTTGAGAATAATGGTTGTTCGATATTATTAGATGATAAGATCATCATGAAAGGAACATTGCATAATGGTTTATTTATATTAGACACCACTCCACATATTATGAATGTAAATGTGTCTAAAAGGAAACGAGATGAGTTGAACAGTGCATACCTGTGGCATTGTAGGTTAGGTCACATCCATGAAAGAAGGATTCAAAAGTTGCTAAATAGATGTATATCTAGATCCATTCGACTATGTGTCATATGCAACTTATGAGCCTTGCATTCATGGAAAACTGACCAACTCTCCATTTAGTGGAACTGGAAAGAGAGCCATTGAGTTGTTGGAACTCATACATAGTGATGTATGTGGACCCGTGTCAACTCATGCCATTGGAGGTTACTCCTACTTCATTACATTTACTGATAATTTCTCAAGGTATGGATATGTGTACTTAATGAAGTACAAGTCCGAGGCCTTTAAGAAATTCAGAGAGTATAAGAATGAGGTGGAAAACCAGACTGGAAAGAGTATCAAAACTCTTCGATCAGATCGAGGAGGTGAGTACTTAAGTACAGAGTTCACTCAGTTCCTCAAGGACCATGAGATATTATCCCAATGGACACCTCCTTATACACCTCAGCTCAATGGTGTCTCTGAAAGGAGAAATCGTACATTATAAGATATGGTACGGTCCATGATGAGTTTCGCTGACCTACCCATCTCATTCTGGGGATATGCCCTAGAAACCGCAGCTTACCTTCTGAATTGAGTTCCAACTAAGTCGGTAGTGTCTACACCATATGAGATATAGAAAGGGAAGAAGCATGATCTTAAGGTTGTTAAGATTTGGGGCTGCCCTGCACATGTTAAAAGACACAACCCCGATAAGTTAGTATCAAGGACAGAGCGATGCAAATTTGTGGGATACCCCAAGGAAACTTGTGGGTATTATTTCTATCATCTCGAGGACCAAAAGGTCTTTGTAGCTAAGAGAGCAGTGTTCCTTGAGAAGGAACACATTCTTGGCGGAGATAGTGGGAGAATGATAGAATTGAGCGAGGTTGGAGAACCAAGCTCAAGCACCACTCTACAGCTCGAGTCTGTTCAGGTACCTAATACACAAGTTTCAACTTTACGCAGGTCTGATAGAGTATCCCATCCTCCTGAGAGATATGTGGGACATATTAGAGGAGAGGATGCAGAGGATATTGATCCTCAGACCTACGAGGAGGCTATTATGAGTATAGACTCCGAGAAGTGGCAAGAAGCCATGAATTCTGAGATGGATTCTATGTACTCCAATAAGGTTTGGAACCTAGTTGATGCGCTCGAAGGTATTGTACCCATCGGTTGCAAGTGGAACTTTAAGAAAAAAGATCGGAGTAGATAGAAAGGTAGAGACCTATAAAGCAAGGCTAGTGGCTAAGGGGTATCGTCAAAGGCAAGGTGTTGACTATGACAAAACCTTCTCACCCGTAGCAATGCTAAAATCCATCAGAATTCTATTGGCTATTGTAGCACACTATGATTATGAGATATGGCAGATGGATGTGAAAACCACATTCCTCAATGGGAACCTCGAGGAGGAGGTGTATATGATGCAACCTAAGGGATACGTGTCCAAGAACTGTCCAGATAAGGTGTGTAGGTTGCTTAGATCCATTTATGGATTAAAGTAAGCTTCCCAAAGTTGGAACATAAGATTTGATGAGGCAATCAGATCTTATGACTTCTTTAAGAATGAAGATGAGTCTTGTGTATACAGAAAGGTAAGTGGGAGCGCTATCACCTTTTTGGTGTTATATGTGGATGACATCCTGATCATTAGGAATGACGTAGGAATGCTATCCACAGTAAAGGCTTGGTTATCTAGACACTTCTCCATGAAGGACTTAGGGGAAGCATCCTATATTTTGGGGATTAGAATCTATAGAGATAGATCCAAGAGGATGCTTGGCTTGTCCCAGTCTAGGTAAATTGAAACCATTGTCAAAAGGTTTGGCATGGAAAATTCCAAGAGAGGTCTCATACCGATGAGACATGGGATATCGCTTTCTACGAGTATGTCCCCAAAGACTCCAGAAGAAAGGGCGAACATGGATATGATACCTTATGCCTCAGCAATAGGGTCTATCATGTATGCCATGCTATGTACTAGGCCTGATATAGCGCATGCTCTGAGTGTCACGAGTAGGTATCAAAGCGGATCCGTGCTTGAGCACTTTGAAAGCAAGAAACTGTATCCTTAAGTACTTGAGAAGGACTAAGGATCTTTTACTAATATATGAAGGTAATAGCCTTAAGGTTGAAGGCTACACCGACTCAAGTTTTCAGTCCGATGTCGATGATAGTAAGTCAAATTCGTGGTATGTGTACACCTTGAATGGAGGAGCAAGCAGTCTTTGGAAGAGTTTCAAGCAATATACCACCACCGACTCGACCATAGAGGCGGAGGTTATTGCTGCATCGATGCAAAGAAAGGAGGGAGTTTGGGTGAAGAAGTTCATCACAGATTTGGGAGTCGTGCCAGGTAGCGAAGAGCCGATCTCCCTATATTGCGACAATAACGGGGTGATTGCTCAAGCAAAGGAACCTAGGTCTCATCAGAAATCTAAGCATGTTCTAAGGAGGTTCCACCTTATCAGAGAGATCGTGACCCGAGGAGATGTAGTAGTGGAAAGAGTTCCATCCGAAGATAACATTGCAGATCCACTAACAAAGCCATTGTCTCAGATTTGTTTTGAGCATCACAGGGGTCTGATGGGGATCAGACACATAGGTGATTGGCTTTAGGTCAAGTGGGAGATTGCTAGTCATAGGTGCCCAGTAAGCCAATCATGTGAGTGATGGCATGTGTGACTTAATATAGAATATTTTTGCTTATTATATTTTGGCATATATCACTTTATAACTATTGCATAAATGCATACATATATTGTGATGTCCTTGGATTTGTGCAATGCGAATCGGATCGTGCACGATAGTGAGATCGATTCACCTTTAAACACATATCCTAAATAATCTCGGTCATAGGTTACTCGAGAGAGATATCGCGGATAACCCAAGCATCGGGTGTGTCAGATACTTTCGTCCATATGATGGATGCAAAATGGTCTCATAGTCGCTTGTGTGGGGACACTAGGGATACAATACAGGTGCTCATTGGAGAATGAGTTCACTGATTGATCCGCTTACTAATGCCGGATGGTTGATGATGCCTTATTGTCGACAAAGGATTCCGTAGTCCTAGTGGTGTATCTGGTCCTTAGACTTGAGACACCAAGGATGTCCTCAGATGAGTGCTCCACTCTTTGATACCGCACTTATAGGTTTGGCTGTCCCGCATCTAGTACAAATGTCATTGGGAGTGGTAGTCGACCTTTACGAGGGCTATTGAGTGTCGATAGAGGATCATCCACTCTCGGCGCCATGAGAGGAATATCCCATGTGTTCTTGCTCGACAAATCCCCGGCCGGGTCATTCGGTTGAGAGAGAAAGAGTTCTCCTCCCGAGAATCCGATTAGAGCGAGACTTCGAGAAGAAACCGTATGGGTCCGACAACACCATGCTTTCGATATACTGGCTCTCCGGTATATTAGATGGATGAGGGACTATAGGTACACGGTAAAATCGAGGACAGATAGGTCCAATGGATTGGATTCCCCTCAGATCGTTCTGGGGACTACTGACGTAGTGGCCTAGCACGTCCTGTAGTCGATGAGTCGAGTGAATTATTACAGAGATAATAATTCACCGAAAGTTAGAAGGAGTTCTGACAGGTATGACTCACGGCCAGCTCGATATTGGGCCTAGAGGGTCACACACATATGGTAGGCATTGCGATGAATAGAGGTTCAGATATGAGATATCCGACGGAGCCCTTGTTTTATTGGATGCAGATCCAATACCCACTAGGGGAGGACCCATTAGGGTTTGATAGGGGACCTCTATAAATAGGAGGGATTCAGAGCCCCATGGGCTAGAGAGCTTTTGTTTTCCTTTTCTTATTCTCCTCTCCATCTCTACCTTAGAGTAGGTGTGGAGTTTTGAGGAGCGTCGTCGAAACCCTGCTGTGTGGATCACCGCTAGAGAGGAGGACGCTTGACCTCCTTCACCCTCTCCTAAGGATCTGCAAGGAAACAAGGATATACGATCTCCCTAGGTAACACAATCTACTCTATACGTAGTTTCATGTTTCGTGGATTTTTGCGTACCAATCTTTGCACGACGATGAACATCTCTTTGGGAATCGGGGATTTTGTTTTTCTTATTCTTCCGCTGCGTATATGATGTCACCCAAGGATTTCCCAACACAAGGGCCCGATTGCCCCAAGATTAAGTTAATGGGATTACCTCCCATTTCTAACTTAATCATCGTGCTAACTACGATATTTCTTAAGACATTTACTGCAACTTGCTCCGGTGCGTCAATCGCTTCTTCTGGCGAGCTTCCGGTGAACTTTCGTCGATCATCTAATGAACCCTCGGTGATGCTCCTACGGACTTTCGGCAAACTCCTGGACTTGCGACGATCCACTTGGCGAGTTCCGATGAGCTTCTTTTGGCAAGCTCCTGGACTTCTCAGATTTTTTCCCGCAGAACCTCCGACAACCGTCCAGACTTCCGTCGAACTCTCGAACTCCCAACGTGATCATAGTCTTGACACCGGCACAACTCCTGCTGCATGTATTACTTTCATCGTAGTTAATCTTGCACACTTATCTCAACATATAGATTATATAACAAATGACAATTGACTTCATCATCAAAATATGAGATTCAACAATCTCTCCCTTTTTGATGATGACAATAAATTGATAACGGAATTAACCTTAACTCCCCCTATCTATATGCTATACTTGAGATAAGTCATTCTTGAATTCAAGGCCTTTGAATTCAATAGACTTATTGATAAGTTAAGAACTCTTAACCTTATCAATAGACTGAAAATGATGTCAAGACTTGACATCCATTCTCAAGTTTTACATTTCAAATATGAATGATGGTAGCAGTTCAACATAAGATATCAACATGTAAATTTACAATTTAAGCTTTTAATATCTTAACGTAAAGCAAACATTTCAAGTGTTTAGCAATCGTAGCATCACATGGCAAGATATAAACAAGTAAAGTTGCTATGCAAGTTCTTGATATTTTATCATGATATGGCAATAACATAGTGCAAATATGGCAATAATATAGTGCAAATATGACACTCATAGCATCAATTCATATATTTCTCATTCAAATATGACACTCATAGTATCAATTCATATATTTATCCCCCTTTATCATCAACAAAAAGGAGAATGATATAAGCAAATTTTAAGCATAAGTGTGAGAATTATTTATGCCATAACTAGGTTTATGTCATTTTCCAACAGTGAGTGATAGGATACCAATTATGCAAACATCTCAAGGAAAACATGACATGGAGATAGCTTTGAATACTTCTTCCTTTTTATTTGTTATTATCTTTTTGCATGAAGGAGGAAGGCTATTTGTGATACCAGCTATTTGTGAGTTTACTTTGAATGAAGTTAAAATCGATGAGAGATTAAATCATACTTCATTTTTACAAGGATCAAGATATGTATGTGAAACAAATCCTTGTAAGTAAAAACACTCTCATCTATATTTCAAGAAGGAATTTACAAGCAGAAATCATTTCTTCAAATCCATTTCTCAAAAAATATTTTTCACATGATAAGTGTATGAGAGATGTATTTGCAAGTTGATTTCATATGTCAAAAATCAATGATGAGAATCAAACTCAATATGACATATGCTTATTAAGTTCAGAAGAGAATAATGTATCAAGAAAATCCGATTGTTAGGATACCACTAGTTAAGAAAATCCGAAAATGAAATTAACACTTTCATGCATTTGGACAAGACTATACTATAGATTTTCAAATACAATCATGAAGACAAAACATGCTCATTGTTATGAAAATTTTTGTATCCAAAACACAGAATTTCCAACATGTAACTTTAGGCATATAATGACAATCAAGTGATTTGATCATTCAATCAATAAAGTCCGAAAAATAATTTTAACAAGTTCATGCATTCATACATATTAACATTCCTAATTCTCTTCTAATTAAATCAAATTGTTCTTCACTTAGTGGTTTTGTAAAAATATCAGCTAGTTGATGTTTAGTATTATGGCAATACATCAACAATTTCATGGCTATATTACTTTCTCAAATCATATTTATCATGGAGACCAAGACACAAGGTTTTCAAAGTAGGCATTTTAATTTCAACGTGAAATCCGATAATAAGTAACGAGATTAAACAACATAACCCTGCATATGCTCACCAATTAATACATCAAGTAACCATATCAAAGATTAGTAGTCATCAAGGCATTGTGATCAAGGTGAGTAACATAAAGAGTTTACAACAACATAATTGTTACAACAAGAGGTGATTGTGTCCACATATACATATACAAGCTTATTCAGGAGGTGGAAAATTAAAATGCCTAAACAAGGAGTCAAATTGTCGATGAATTTGCTACAGCTCAGATAGGATTTGATCTTGTCGATGTTCAAGCCGATCTTGTCTTTGTTCAAATCGGTCCATCCGAATCCCAATGTCTTTGATAGATGATGCAGGAGCTTGCTCAAATTGATGTGTTTTCTCAAAAGGATAGATCGGAGGAGATTGAGTACCCCTAAAGACTGGTGTTTTGGGTTCTGATTCAGCTTGAGGGGGATCAGTTCTTCTAGGCATTCTAACCCAATTACCGTTTTTATAAAAACATCTCAATCGGTGAAGTAGATTTTTATTTATTATGCTAAACCTGTCTACTTTCATCACTTCTTCATTGGGTGGTATTGGAATATCGTAGGCTTTAAGTATTCTAGTGATTATACCACCATATGGAAGCATCATGTCTTTCTTAGATAGTTCTATCATATTTTGTTGGATAAGGTAATCAAAACAGATGTTATGTCCTTTTATGATCCAATACATGGTTCCTAATTCCATTTGACTTACTTCATCATGATGGTATTGTTTAGGGAGAATGATGCTAGTTAGGATATGATGAAGTACGTTAGTGTTTAGTGGTAGTAGATGTTCACAGCTTTTAGGAACTATCACTAAGTTAGGATTACCGAAAATTGTTCCTAAGGCTTCAACATATGTTGTCCCAACTGTTTCATTATCCCACGATCCTTAAAAATAAAGATCTCTATTTTTTACGGGAATGTCTATTATGTCGCAAATGAATCTATCCGTAATGGAGATGTGTTGTCCTAAGAGATAGGTAGACACTCTTTCTTCTTTATCTACTTATAGATTGTTGTAAAACAATCTAACAAGTCTTGGATAGATGGGTTCATTAATTTATAAAATTAGGAGTAGATCTAAGTTTGCAAACCATTGGATTGTCTCTAAGTCTCTTAGTTCATCTAGATCTACATGTTTTCCCTTATTGACACTTCTAAATTCGAGGGAAGAAAATTTTTCAGCATGATATTTTGAATCGAAAAGGGTAAGATCAAAGTCTTCTTCTAATCTCCTTTTCCCTTTGTCCCTAGAGAATCTTCTAGAGCCCATAACTACTACTATTTAAGAAGATAGTAATGAGCAAGAGTAAATGACTCAAAAACATAATTTAAAGGCTTCTTAGAGAATATCTTAAGTGAGATCTTCAAGAGAAGGACAGATTGCTGATCTTTTGCTTCGAAATGAGGAGTGTTTGGGATGCTAAGAGGGGAGAAATGGAGGTGGAGAAGCTTTGGAGATGTAAAGAGGGGTAGGGAGTGAGTTGGGGTCGGTTCCACCATTGGCCCTAGCTCGGTTTAAAAGGGGGCAAGATTGCGGGCGGTTGCACCGCTGGTTGGGGTGGTGCAACCACTTGCAACACGTGACAGCCGGCGGTGCTACCACCAGCTGGGCAGTGCCACCACCTACAGGTGGTGAACACTTGTTCTGACGGCTGTGTGTCCTGATTTGAATGTTTTTGACTTGAGAAGAGTTTTCATTTGTGGAGCAATCTACTTTACTTACTCAATTACGTAAGAATTTTCATTTTAAGATGAGAAATTTTGCACGATCAAGATAGATCTTGTGACACACATACTCTACTTCAAATGTCGTACACATGTTTATGACAGATTATCCAAGTTGGTAAGCTTTGCAAGTTCATGACAAACTTTGCTTACAAGATGTAAGTTCATGATATAGTTGGATTCGAAAGTAACGAACAAATCAATTTGATGGGTTCGAAAATCCAAAGGATATGGGAGAATCATGGGTTTCCAATTCTGAGGGATCAAATAGGATTGTATCTGTATCGCTCTTGTAATTTTAATTTTCTAATCCTCTTTTTGTTATTTAGGCTAGGGAGCATTGTGTGTTTTTTTGGATCTCGGGTCATAAATATCGAGAATCTAAAGAGCAGGATATTATTTCTTGCTTCCAGCTTGTGATGGTTTACGTCTCTACAAGACAGGATAATTTTTAGGTACCCATTTACTTTTGGGTGCCTCAAAAATTGATCTACATTGTTTATCATGTTCATAGAGTTTATCATGTTCATTTAGGAACCCAAATTAATTTGTTCGGACTAATTTTCTTGAATGGACAATGATACGTTTTATGTTTATATTTGCAACAAAAGTTACATTTACTTTGGTGCTGTACATATAAGATAGGGCCTTTTATGAAGGTGGTTGGATTTTGTTGAGGACTTCTCACAAATCCGATTCCACTTCTTTTGGGAACGTGACCCTTGTTTGCAAGGATCCAGTTCAAAGACTTGCTACCAACCTTGAATTTTTTCAAGGTGTCCTTAAGTAGCAAGTTTTCCTTTTGGAGAGTTTCTAGATCATGGCATTTTTCACATTGAGCTAAACTATCATGATATTTAGTTTTTAATTTATCAAAATTGCTAACAAGACTATCATGCTAATTTTTCAGCAATTTATATTTTCTATTAATTGTTTTGCATTCATCAAATAAGTCATGGAAGACATTTAATAATTCATCAAATGATAAATCTACATAAATTAAATTTGTTACCTCTTCTCCGATGGCCATTAAGGTGTAATGAGCAACTTGCTCAGTGTTGGACTCCTCTTCTTCGGATACGCTTAAGTCATCCCACATTGCTTTGAGCACCTTCTTCTTTAATGTTCTCTTCTTGGCTTGGGGACAATCACTTTTGTAGTGTCCCGACTTTTTGCACTCGTAGAAAATAACTTGGTCCTTTTTGGGTTCAAGTTTATTTTTTGTGTCACTTTTAAACTTGTTTCTCTTAATGAATTTTTTGAATTTTCTTGTTAGAAGTGCCAAGTCATCGTCACAGTCCTCATCACTTAAGTTTTCTCTTAAGTGGTTATCTAAAGTTCGAAGTGCCATATCCTTCCTGTTCTTTGGAAGGATGTCTTTTTGCTTTTCATGAGCCTTGCAAGTCATTTCATAGGTCATTAATGACTCGATTAGTTCTTCAAGAGAGAAATTGTTTAAATCTTTAGCCTCTTGAATATCAGTGACTTTAGGGTCCCAACTCTTAGGAAGGGATCTTAGAATCTTATTTACAAGCTCAAAATCCGAAAAACTTTTGCCGAGTCCTTTTAGACCATTGACGACATCCCTGAAACGGGTGTACATGTCGCCAATAGTCTCGCTCGGTTTCATTCAGAAAAGTTTAAAAGAATATATCAAAAGATTGATTGTCGACTCTTTCACTCTACTTGTGCCTTCGTGAGTCACTTCGAGTATATGCCAAATATCAAATACGGTTTCACAAACCGAAACACGATTGAACTCATTTTTATCAAGCGCACAAAATAAGGCATTCATAGCCTTTGCATTAAGAGTGAAAGTCTTCTTCTCCAATTCATTCCAATTGATCATTGGAAGAGAAGACTTCGAAAATCCATTTTCGATAAGATTCCAAAGTTCAAAATCCATTGAAATAAGGAAGATCCTCATTCGAGTCTTCCAATAGGTGTAGTCCGTCCCATTAAACATGGGTGGATATATAATAGAGTGGCCCTCTTGGTTTCTGGCGTATGCCATCTCTCTTAGGTTTTAATCCATTTGAGAGTTAACCCCGCTCTGATACCAATTGTTAGGATCAAGAGCACTAAGAGGGGTGAATTAGTGCAGCGAAAAACTTTCGATGATTAAAACTGCATTCGTATGATAAAAGCGATTTTGGTAAGAAAGCCGATTCGTAAATCACTTTAACTTATGATCAAGCGAGATGCAGTTAAAGCAAAGATATAAAGGCAGTTCGCAGTTATGATGGAAATCAGAATGTAAGCGCAAAATGAAATATGATGTTCATACGATAAAACCGATTTCCGTCTTAACGTCGATTCGAAAAATATTTAACTATAAAACATGTTCGTAAATGAGCAGAAGACAGTAAGCCATTGAGGAGGTTTGCAGTAAAGATAAGATGCTCAAAGTAAATGTAAACCGAGATTTAGAATGGTTCGGTCAATCTTGACCTACATCCACTTTTAGCTTCCTCCTTCGATAAGGTCACCAACGTCCACTAGAGGCATTCCTTCAATAGGCGAAGGCTAACTACCCTTTTATAGTTTCACTTCTTTTGACAGGCTTAGGAGACAACCCTTATAGAATTTCTATCATCTATTGAAAGATCAAAACTTAGAAGAAAAGAGGGAGGAGAACTTCTAGCCTTTACAACACTTTTGAGCTCTAAAATCACAGAGTAAGATCAAGCTTTCGGTGCTCTTTCATGTAGGAAAGGGTAGGGTATATATAGGCCCCCAACCGGTTTAAATTTAGAGCTCAAAAATATCATTTCTCGGATTTTCGGTGTCCTGACGGTACTACCTCCTGACTAGGGCGGTACAATTGCTTGGCAGCTCAGAGACTGATCCTCTAGGCGGTTGCCCTGCCCAGTCTCGCTCGGAGACTGAGCCCAGATGATGCCACTGCTTGACTAGGGTGGTTGCACCGCTTGGTAGAGCTTGGAGATCGAGCTCAAGCGGTTCCACTGCTTGTCAGGGGCGGTTGCACCGCCCAGCCTAGCTCAGAGACTGAGCCTTGGACGGTGCCACCGTCAACCCAGGCGATGTCACTACTGGCCAAGAAATCTGGGTCCGAATGGGCTGATCCATTCGGCCCAATTTGAGTCTATCAAGGGCCCAATTACCCCAAGATTAAGTTAATAGGATCACCTCCCATTTCTAACTTAATCATCGTGCTAACTACGACATTTATTGCAACTTGCTCTGGTGCATCAATCGCTTCTTCCGGTGAGCTTCCGGCGAACTTCCGTCGATCATCCGATGAACTCTCGGTGATGCTCCTGCGGAGTTCCGGCAAACTCCTGGACTTGCGATGATCCACTTGGCGAGTTCCGATGAGCTTGTTTTGGCAAGCTCTTAGACTTCTCGGATTTGTTCCCGCAGAACCTCCGATGACAGTCCGGACTTTCGTCGAACTCTCGAACTCCCAATGTGATCATAGTCTTGACTCCGGCGCAACTCTTGCTACATGTCTTTCATCGTAGTTAATCCTGCACACTTATCTCAACATATGGATTATATAACAAATGACAATTGACTTCATCATCAAAATCTGAGATTCAATAGTTATGAATTGTTTCGCATGAAACCAAGTGAGACCATTGGAGACATGTACACCCAATTTATAGATGTTGTCAATAGTCTAGAAGCCCTTGGTAAAAGTTTTTCTAATGTTGAACTTATTAACAAGATACTAAGATCCCTTCCAAAACGTTGGGATCATAAAGTAACTACTATTCAAGAAGCAAATGATTTGAACAACTTTTCACTCGAAGAACTTATCAGATCTTTGATGACCTACGAAATGTCATGCAATGCACATGAAGAACATGAGAACAACCTTCCAAAGAACAGGAAGGATTTGACATTTAGAATTCAAGAAGATCACTTGAAAGAAAACTCAAGTGACGATGATGATGATGATGACAACTTAGCACTTCTAAAAAGAAAATTCAAAAAATTTATAAGAAGAAACAAAAATAAAAATAAAAATAAAAATGAACTAAAAAAGAATTAAATTATTTGCTACGAATGCAAGAAGCTGGGACACTTTAAAAGTGAATGTCCCCAAGCAAAGAAGAAGCAACCAAAAAAGAATAAGACACTTAAAGCAACTTGGGAGGACTCAAGTGCATTCAAAGAAGAGGAGCCAACCAACAAAGAGCAAGTTGCTCACTACGCACTAATGGCTATTGGAGATTAGGTAAGTAGTTCATTAGATACAAATTTATCTTTTGATGAATTACTAAGTGCTTTTCATGATTTATTTGATGAATGTAAATTAGTTAATAAAAAATATAATTGTTAAAAAAGAAGCATGCTTCTTTTGTTAATGATTGATAGATTAAAAGTTGAGCATGATGATAGTTTAGCTCCTTGCACAAAATGTGATGAATTAGAAACTCTTAAAAAGGAGAATTTGCAACTATATGAAACCTTAGAAAAATTTGAAATAATTAGCAAATCCTTAAACATGATTCTTGCAAGTAAGAATCATGTTCATAGAAGAGATGGAATCGGCTTTGTGAGTAACACTCATAAAAATCCAACCATCTTTGTTAAAGGCCCAACTTTGTATGTTTCACCCCGAAATAAATGTAACATTTGTTGCAAATTTAGATATGTTGCTTATAAATGTCCATTTTCTTAGGAATGAGAGCGATACTAAGAGGGGGGGTGAATTAGTGTAGTAGTAAAAACATCGGTTTTGTAAAATTTTCATTTGTTGAAAAACCGATCTCGGAAAGTGTTTAACTTTAAAGCATTTGCAAAAATGTAGTGTTCAAATAAAGTAAGTAAATAAGTTTGCAATATGGGAATTAAAAGCAAAACGAGAATGTAAATCAATTTATAGTGGTTTGGTCGTCGTGACCTATATCCACTCTACCGATTCTTCTTCCGTCGAGGCCACCAGCATCTACTATCAGTCTTCCTTTAATAGGCGAAGACCAACCACCTTTTACAACTCTTTCTCCTTTTATCGAGTTTAGGAGATAACCCTTACACCCCTACTTACTCCTCTCTCAAACTATTCTAACACTTAGAACTTTGAGAGGAGTTTCACACACAATTACTGTCACGCCCCCCGAATTATCACATTAAGGAGGTGTGACCCTATCTAAAATCAATAATATTATAATTCATCATCAATTCAATCCAGGATCCAATCTAACAATTTGAGGATACTAAAAATCATTCAAAATCAATATTCACAATTCATAAACCTGTACGTTACATAAATCATAATCCACTTTACTAAGAGATTCACAAAATCCAAAGGGAACTCAAATAAACATCAACCACAACACAAATCCATAATCGTAAAAATATATACAATCACAAAAAGATAATTATTTATCATGAGTTCTTATCCTTATACAACTTAAACTTATCATTTCATAAACATGAGCGGTCCTTTAAACTTTTACAACATATAAGTATCAACATATCCTTAACATTACATCAGAAGTAAAGTATACTATACAACAAAAAAAGCTATCATCCAACAAAGATTAGCACAAAAATCTTCTAGCCTTTCACTGCTTCAACCCAATTCTAGCCTTTTAGTGCGTGACAAGCTACCCTGAAAAATTTATATAGCAACGGGGTGAGCATAAAGAGCTCAGCAAGCGACTAACATATCCATGACAATAGGAGAAGTTCAAGCAGGATTAGTATCAAGATAACAAAAGTAGAAATACAAGCATTCATTTGGAATTATCTCATTTGATATAAAAAAAATCATAAGCAGAAATACCTCATTCGAAAATAGGTGTTAGACATAACAATAGGAGAAAGGAAATTGAAGCATTTCATTGGCAAAAGAAGCATTTAGGCATGTATCAAATGGCACATGAAGCATTTAGGTGCATATCAAAGGTGTAAGAGTATTTGGGAGTATAACAATGACATACAAAACACTTCAAAGTATAACAAGTGAACCGAATAATAAACACAAGCTTGTATGTCATTTTTTATGTAGCATGCATTCCATTTTTTATCCAAAGCATAAATATAAACTCATAAGAAAAGCTTTGAATATCATATAAAAAACATAGAGGGTGCTGTGGGACCACATACATAATGTGATTCATCCATTTCTGGATGACCACCAAGCATAAGTCTCCCATGTTTGGGAGCTCCATCCACCCATGTCTGAGTGAAGTCAATGGGGCCGACAGAGCAATCGTGGGCTCTAAGCATAACTCCCTTTACCATTTCTAGTAAAGGTTTACAATATCCCACAAGACACTAGAGTACAAAAGGGTAGTATGAACAATAACATTGACACGTATCAGAAGCACATGCGGAACAACGGAGATATGCATGTGCCTTTATCAAACAAGGAAATGCAAACAAAGCATTACATAATAAATTTCAGACATATAACAATGTCAGGATGAACAATACAAGAATTTCAAAAGACTAATATAAAGCTCAATTGAAGAATAATTTAGCAGAAATAAAATTTCCAATAGGATGAAAATTGAATAGGCAAAACCCAACAAAGTTTTCAATTCTGATAGAATTTGAATGGTACATTTCCTAAATTGTTTGGGTGATCAAGCATGCTCCAATTTACTAAAAATGGGTGTCATTGAAAATCTATATCAATCTATTTTTAGATGAACTAAAAATAGGAAGTTACAACAAATAGAGTAAAGGAAGGTCAGAATTGATCATCTTTGTTTTGCAGAATTGATAGAATCAATTTAAATAAATGTTTAAGAAAGCAAACGTACTTCAAAATTTCTAAATTATATATTAAAAGAAAGATATATGAATCTAGTTTCTAAAGAACTAAGTTTTGCATAATTTAGAATTTTCACTAGAGAGTTATGAGCAATTTAGTAACAGAAGGTCAGAATTCATAGGATATGTTTTACCAAATACATGAAGTCTTTTCATTTAATTGTTTGGATAGGTATATTTACTCCAAATCTTTCAATTTTATGTCAAATGAAAGCTCTATAAGTCTCCTTTCATATGAAAGTGGTTTTTCCTCAATCCGAAATTGGTGCAAAAAGTTATGGCCACATGAGTACTGAAAGGTCAAAATCTGAAAAATTTTAGATTCAACATTTGATGTATAAACGGCATAGATATCTTACATGTAGCCAAAATCTCCCAATTTTCTCAAAATCAAGGTGAAAACAAGGATCAAAATTTATCTCTAGGATGGGTTAGAATACTTGTCTTAAAAAGTTTTGATTTCCAAATGTGAGGGATTTGATACAAAGCCTTAAGCCAAGATAAAACTTCTTCTTCTTCTTCTTCAATTCTTTGTCTTTCTGTTCTCCTTTAATTCCTTCTCATCTTCTCAAGTTATGTTGGCAGTAAAGTTTCATCTTTAGAATAAATGTAAGTGGCTCATCCTTGCTAATGACACATGTCCTCCATTTTATTTTATTTTATTTTATTTTTTAGTGTGAATCTTTCACAAATCACCTTCAATTAATGAGATTCACATTTTGGTCCCTCACAATATTTTCAATATATAAAAAAAATATTTAGTGCTAAAGAATTATTTAAAAAAATCCTCATATTTACAAATAAATCCTTATAAATTTTTAAAAAATTGAGGGATGTTACAATTACAATAGAGTTTTCTTTCCTTTTTGCTCTCAATTGTATGTAGTTTAACCAGGGATGAGATGGATCTTTATAGGCCTCAAGTTAATTTAAACTTAGAGCCTAAAAATGTCTCATCCCCGGTTTTCGGGGTTTTGGCAGTACCCTCGCCTGTGCTGGGTGGTACCATCGCCTACAGCACTAACACTAGGCGGTACCATCGCCCAGTCTAGTAGTACCACCACGTGGAAGATTATGTGCTAGGACTCTTGCTAGGATAGTCCTAATAAAGAGGGGTATTCATGTAAAACCTACCTAAGCCGACCCCTATTAAAGAGGTGAAGAGGCCAGCTAGGGTTAGGAGGTTGTTTCTTAGAGAAAAATTAGGAGTTGTAAAGGAATATGAGTCTTGAGTAGGAGTCTAATTATGAGTTGGTTAGAAGTAGGAGTCTTGAGTAGGAGTCCTATTAGGAGTTAGGGTTTAGAAGTCGTATAAATAGCCATATATTCATCCTCTTTTCTTAAGCAATAGATGAATGGAGGGAGGAACCCCTATAGAGTTCCAAGGAGGCTGATCCCCTAAAAAGTGTTAGGATTAAGAGTGGCACTAAGAGGGGGGGTGAATTAGTACAACGAAAAACTTTTCCGATTTCAAAAGTCTTTGTTTCGATTAAAACCGATTCCAACAAAAATGGTTTCGATCTATTTCGGAGAGAAATTGAACTTGAAAGCTTTTATAAAATTGCAAGAGAAGATTAAGGAGATTTATAGTAATGTAAATTACACAAATGAAAAGCAAACTAGAATTTAGAGTGGTTCGGTCAATGTGACTTATATTTACTTCGGATTCCTCCTCCGACGAGGTCACTGGCATCCACTAAAGGGCTTCCTTCAATAGACGAAGGCCAACCACCTTTTACAGCTCTTTCCCCTTTTGTTGGGTTTAGGAGACAACCCTTATAAGTCTCACTCCTCTTTCTTGGATGGTTACAAGGCTAAGAGATGAAGGAGGAGAACTCTTCTCACTTTTACAACACTTTAAGACTTAAGAACCCAAGATTATGCCAATGCTTTCATGTCCTTTTATGCAAAAAAGGGTGGGATTTTTATAAGCTCCAATGGCTTCAAAATTGGAGCAAAAAGGTATCTCATCTCGGATTTTCGGGGTACTAGCAGTACCACCGCCATTACTGGGCGGTACCATCGCCTAACACTTGATACTGGGCGGTACCGTCGCCTGATAGGGGTGGTACCACTGCTAGTAGCATTAATTGCCAGCGGTACTACCACCCAGTTCGGGCAGTATCACCGCCCAGATAACTTGGAGCACTGCTTTCCAGGCGGTAACACCGCCGACCAAGAATTCAGGGGCTGAATGGGCTCCTCAATTCGACCCAATTCAACCCTGTTAAGGGCCCAATTGGCCGCTAATTAAGTTAGTGGGATTACCTCACAATCCTAACTTAATTTATGATCTAACTATGACAATTAAGACATAATCATAGCACTTCTTGTTCCAGTGCGTCAATTGCTCTTCCGACGAGCTTTCGGCGAACTTCCGGCAAACATCCGACGAACTCTTGGCAAAGCTCCGATGGACTCCCGGCAAGCTCTTAGACTTTACAATGATCTTCTTGGCAAGTTTCGATGAGTTTCTTTGGCAAGCCCTGGACTTCTCGGTTGGTTCCGGTAGAACTTCCGGCGAACGTCTAGACTTCCAACGAACTCTTGAACTCCCAACGAGATCTCGATCTTGATTTCGGCACAATACTTGGTTTATCTTACTGCTATCATAGTTAATCCTGTACATTTTTCTCAACATATAGATTAGATCAAACAATTTACAATTGACTTCATCATCAAAATATGAGATTCAACAATCTCCCCCTTTTTGATGATGACAATAAATTGATGACAGAGTTAACCTTAACTCCCCCTATCTATATGCCATACTTGAGAAAAGATATTCTTGAATTCAAGGCCTTCGAATTCAAGAAACAAATTGATAAGACAAGTTCATTAAACTTATCAACATGCACATCATGATTCCTATCATGATCTAATATACGATTCCAAGATTTTATCTAAATAATATCAAGGCATGCCATTCATTTTCAAGCATGATATCTCAAATATGAAAGATGACAAAGATAGCAATTCATCATTCTATGGTAAGATATTAATTGTAAAATAGCAAGTTAAGCTCTAGATATCTTATCAGAAAGAAATTTATCAAGCAAACATTTCAAGTATATATGATGAAATACATTGCATACATTTGTCATCAATTTATCATATTTTGATATTATTTCTCCCCCTTTGTTATCAACAAAAAGGAGAACAATTCAATAATGCAAATGTGGTAAAAAAAAAAAAATTTAAGCAAGTTTCACACTTAAAAGTTCTTATCATTAAATGTTATTAACATTAAAGCGATAGATTCCAACAACTTCTCCCCCTTTGTCATCTCAATTTTGCATGAAAAAGAGGAAAGAAGGTCAGGAGGGAATCCATTAGGAACTAAATTTATGAAATGATTTGAATTAAGTAAAAAATGATAAATAAGTTTTCGTTAAAACATGCTTTCATTTTTAACAAAGAGAAGAAATTCATAAAAGGGATCAAGATATCCATATAAAATCAAATCCCCAATCTTGCAGATAATTATCACACACGAAAATTCATCTTTCACTGATTAAGATATCCATTAGAATTCATAAAATTCATCTTTCATGAGAAGAATAAGGAAGAATTCATAGGAGAAGAGTATCACATGAACGAGAAATTCACGAATAAAACTTTACAGTGAGAAGAGCATTACATCAAATCCATTTCTCATTAAAAATTCACAGGAGTGAAATTTGTCAGAGATGCATTTGTCAATGACTTCCATGTATCAAACATCAAGATATTTAAATACACAATTACTTTATGCATGATAAAATGTTTTGGCATAGCCTTTCATCACTCTTTGCATGAAATATCATTATTATTGTATTGTAGTATTCAAAAGTTCACAATATTAAGAATCTAATAATGCATCATTTATATGATAAAGAGATCACAACATCATAAAATTTTCAGCATAGAGTTTCGACATCAAAGAGTTATAACATCTAAGTAAGCATCTTATTCGCATCATAAGAGGAGAAGATTCGTACTCAAACATCATATAAAACTTGTATGGGAAAATGCATATGGCTCATTACGCATACTATAAGATCATGATTTAAGTGAATGATCTAAGGAATCAAGAAAGTACGAAAATGAAATTTAACAAATTCATGCATTTAGACAAATTAACATTCCTAATTCTCTTCTAATAAAATCAAATTGTTCTTTACTTAAAGGCTTTGTAAAAATATCAACTAATTGGTTTTTGTATCAATAAACTCTAAGATTACATTATGATTATTAACATGATCTCATATAAAGTGATGCCTAATATCAATATGTTTAGTTCTAGAGTGTTGAATGAGATTTTTTGCTAAACATATTGCACTTGTGTTATCATATTTTATGAGAATATTTTAAAGATGAATCTTATAATCCTCTAAAGTTTTTTTCATCCACACAACTTGTGCACAACATGCACTAGCTACAATGTACTCAACTTCGGTTGTAGATAGTGTAACCAAGTTTTGTTTCTTGGAAGCCAAGAAATAAGTGTGTGTCCTAAAAAATGACATATTTTGGATGTGCTTTTCGTATCTAATCTACATCTAGCAAAATCAGCATCAGCATAAGCAATTAGTTCAAAGTTCTCGGATTTTGGATACCATAATCCTAGATTAGTGGTACTTTTAAGATATCTAAGAATTCTCTTAATTGCTTTAAGATGATATATCTTAGGATTAGATTGAAACCTAGCACAAAGTCCTACACTAAACATGATATCTGGTCTAGTTACGATGAGATATAGTAAACTTCCTATCATGCCCCTATAAGCTTTTTGATCAAAGCTTTCTCCACTTTCACAAATATCTAACTTAGTGGAGGTACTCATAGGAGTATTGATAGCCTTTGAGCTATCCTTATTAAACCTTTTTAGCAAATCTAAAGCATATTTTGTTTGACTAAGAAAAATACCATTACTTAGTTATTTGATTTGTAAGCCTAAACAGAAAATTAATTCCCCCATCAAACTCATTTCAAATTCAAGACTCATACTTTTAATAAATGATTCACAAAGAGATTCATTCGTGGAACCGAAAATAATATCATCAATATAAATTTGAACAATAAGAAAATTATTTTTAAAATTTTTGATAAACAATGTAGTATCGACCTTGCCTTTAGAGAAATTATTTTCGATAAGAAATGAGCTAAGTCTATCATACCAAGCCCTTGGGGCTTATTTCAATCCATAGAGAGCTTTAGTCAATTTAAACATATAATTAGGAAGATTATCATTCTCAAATCTGGGAGGTTGTTCAAAATAAACTTCTTCGGAAATAAAGCCATTAAGAAAAGTACTTTTAACATCCATTTGAAATAACTTAAAATTGTTACTACTAGCATAGACAAGGAGCATCCTTTTGGCTTCTAATCATGCCACAGGAGTGAAAGTCTCTTCATAATCGATCCATTCTTCTTGGTTGAAACCTTTGTCCACTAATCTAGCCTTATTTCTAACCACGATACCAAGTTCATCTTGCTTGTTTCTAAAGACCCATTTAGTACCAATAACTAAATGTTCACTTGGCCTCGGAACAAGCTTCCACACCTTATTTCTCTCAAATTGATTTAACTTATCTTGCATTGCAATGATCCATGAATTATCTTTCAAGGCCTTGTCAATACATTTTGGTTCAGTTTGGGGAAAAAAGCAGCGTTTGCACAAAAATTCTTAAGAGAGGAACGAGTTTGAACCCCTTTAGATGTATATCCTATGATTAGCTCATTAGGATGTGCATCTACATACTTTCATTCCTTAGGTAAGGATGTTTCGGAAGAAGATGCATCCAAGTTGCTAGATGGAGAAGGGGATTCATTTAACTTTAAAATATCAAAATTAAGATCATCATCGAGATCATTTTTCTTAACTTTGAAAACTTCATTAAAAACCACATGAATTGATTCTTCTATACCCAAAGTTCTTTTGTTAAAGATACGAAAGGATTTAGAAATGGAAGAATAACCAAGAAAAATTCCTTCATCGGATTTTGCATCAAACTTTTATAAGGTATCTTTTTCATTTAATATAAAGCATTTACATATGAAAACTTTAAAGTATGAAACGTTGGGTTTTTTATTGTTCCACAACTCATAAGGAGTTTTGGCGAGTAATGGTCTTACTAGAACTCTATTCATGACATAGCATGTCATATTTACGGTTTCGGCCTAAAAATATTGTGGTAGGCTATGTTCGTTTAACATGGTTCTAGTCATTTCTTGTAAGTTTCTATTTTTTTTTTCTACTACTCTATTTTGTTGAAGTTTTCTTGGAGTAGAGAAATTATAGTTGTATCCATTATATTCACAAAATTCTTGGAAATCACGATTTTAAAATTCACCACTTTGATCACTTCAAATTGATGAAATTATAAAACCCTTTTTATTTTGAACAAGTTTACAAAACTTAGAGAAATACCTAAAGCAAATGGTCCATGTGTGCCAAAAAGTAAGTTCATGTGTATCTACTAAAATCAACCACAATGACAAATGCATATTTGCTACCTCTTAGGCTTATTGTAGTAATTGATCCGAACAAGTCCATATGGATCAATTGCAAAGGTCTAGAGGTGCTTATTTGGTTCTTTGGTTTGAAACTACTTTTTATTTGCTTTCCTATTTGACATGCATCACACACATGGTCTTTGACGAACTTAATATGAGGAATTCCTCTCACAAGTTTTTTAGATGAAATTTGAGAGATTAGTTTCATACTTGTATGACCTAACCTCATATGCCAAAGCCAAGCATCGTCATTCAAAGTCGAAAAACATATTTCGTTTCAAAGATCATTAATGTCGATAATGTATATATTGTTTTGTTTTAGAGCAATCATAGATGTGTTTTTGTATGGTTTTTCAATAATGCAAGCATTGGATTCAAATCTAACGATGTATCCTTTATCGCATAATTGACTAATTCTCAAAAGGTTATACTTTAAGCCATCAACTAACAACACATCTTCAATAGAAAAGGTGGATTTATTACCTATGGTTCCTTTGTCAATGATTTTACCCTTGTTGTTGTCTCCGAAGGTGACATATCCTTCATCTATGCTAGTGAGCTTAGAGAATTGAGATGGATCTCCGGTCATATGCCTTGAGCATCCACTATCAAGGTACCATCTCTTGCTTCTAGCTTATGATGGTATACGTTTCTACAAAAAAAGATGACTTTTAGTTACTCATTTGACCTTGGGTGCCTCAAAAATCGATCGGCTTAACTTATCATTCTACATAGAGTTCTTTATGGTTCCTTTAGGAATCCAAATCAATTTGTGTGGACTACATTTCTTAAATGGATAATGATAAGCTATATGCCCAAATTTATAACAAAAGTTACATTTGTTTCGGGGTGAAATATGCAAAGTAGGGCCTTTAACAAAGGTGGTTGGATTTTGGTGAGAGCTACTCACAAATCCGATTTCGCCTTTTCTATGAACGTGACCGTTGTTGGCAAAGATCACGTTCAAGGACTTGCTACCAACCTTAAACTTTTCTAAGGTTTTTTTAAGTAGCAAGTTTTCCTTTTGAAGTATTTCTAGTTTTCCTTTTGCTAAACTATCATTGTGCTCAACTTTTAATCTATTGTAATCACTAACAAGAGAATCATAATCCTTTTTTAATAATTTATATTTTTTATTAATTGATTTGTATTCATCAAATAAATCATGAAAAGTATTTAATAGTTCATCAAAGGATAAATTTGCATCAAATGAATTTGTTACCTCATCTTCAATAGCCATTAGTACATAGTGAGCAACTTGCTCGATGTTTGTAGGCTCCTCTTCTTCGGATGCACTTGAGTCATCCCATGTTGCTTTAAGAGCCTTCTTCTTTGGTGGCCTCTTCTTTGCTAGGAGACATTCGCTCTTGTAATGTCCCGACTTCTTGCAATCGTACATTATTACTTGATCTTTCTTAGGTTCAAATTTATTTTTAGCGTTATTTTTAAATTTATTTCTTTTTATGAATTTTTTGAATTTTCTTGTTAAGAGTGCCAAGTCTTCATTAAGGTCCTCATCACTTGAGTTTTCTTTCAAGTGGTCTTCTTGGGTTTTTAGTGCCATATCCTTCCTGTTCTTTGGAAGGGTGTCCTAAAACTCTTCATGAGCTTTACAAGTCATCTCATAGGTCATTAGTGACCCAATTAGTTTTTTGAGAGAAAAATTATTTAGGTCTTTGGCCTCTTGAATGGCCATGACTTTAGGATCCTAACTCGTTGGAAGAGATCTTAAAATTTTATTAACAAGTTCAAAATCCGAGAAACCTTTACCAAGTCCTTTTAGATTATTGATGACATCCGTAAATCAGGTGTACATGTCTCTAAAGGTCTCACTCAATTTCATTCGAAACAACTCATAAGTATGCACTAAAAGATTAATTTTTGACTCCTTCACTCTACTAGTGCCTTCATGAGTCACTTTGAGTGTGTGCCAAGTATCAAAAGCAGTTTCATAAATGGATATACGATTAAACTCGTTTTTATCTAAGGTACAAAATAAGGCATTCATAGCTTTTACTTTTAAAGCGAAAGTCTTCTTCTCCAACTCATTCCAACCATTCATTGGAAGAGAAGACTTTTGAAACCCATTTTATATAATATTTCATAATTCAAAATATATTGAAATTAGGAAGAATCTCATTCTAGTCTTCCAATATATGTAATTCATCCCATTGAACATGGACGGACATATAATTGAATGACTCTCTTGGTTGTCGACAAATGCCATCTCTCTTGAGTTTTAAACCAAACGAGAGTAAACCTTGCTTTGATATCAACTATTAGGATCAAGAGCGGCACTTAGAGGGGGGGTGAATTAGTGCAGCGAAAAACTTTCCTGATTTCAAAAGTCTTTGTTTTGATTAAAACTTATTCCGACGAAAATGGTTTCCATTCAATCCATTTCAGAGAGAAATTGAACTTGAAAGCTTTCATAAAAATCCAAGAGAAGATTAAGGAGATTTGCAATAATATAAATTGTACAAATGAAAAGCAAACCAGAATTTAGAGTGGTTCGGTCAATGTGACCTACATCCACTTTCGGATTCCTCCTCCAACGAGGTCATCGGCATCCACTAAAGGCTTTCCTTCAATAGGTGAAGGCCAACCACCTTTTAAAGCTCTTTCTTCTTTTGCCAAGTTTAGGAGATAACCCTTACAAGTCTCACTCCTTTTTCTTGGATGGTTACAAGGCAAAGAGATGAAGGAGGAGAACTCTGTTAGGATCGAGAGCACTAAGAGGGGGGTGAATTAGTGCAGCGGAAATCTTTCAGCGATTTAAAAACGAAAGCTGCATTCATCCGATAAAAACGATTTCCATGTAAAAGCCGATTCACAGTTTGTATCTAAGTGTAGTTTACGCAGTTTGCGTCTAAATGCAGATTGCGTCTAAGCGCAGTTTGCATTTAAGCGCAATTTGCTTCTAAGTGCAGATTGCGTCTAAGCGCAGTTTTAAGCGTCCTAAAACACAATTTTATGCCTAAACATAGTTTTGCGTCTAAAGCGCGTTTATGCCTAAACACAGTTTTATACTAAACACAGTTTGCATCTGAGCGGTTTGCGCCTAAACGCAGTTTTACGCCTAAGTGCAGTTTTACGCCTAAGTGCAGTTTTACGCCTAAACGCAGTTTTGCATCTAAACGCAGTTTTACGCCTAAACGCAGTTTTACGCCTAAATGCAGTTTTACGCCTAAACGCAGTTTTGCGTCTAAACTCACTTTACGTCTAAACGCAGTTTTTACGTCAAAGCGTAATTTTACGTCTAAATGCAGTTTTGCGTTTAAACGCAGTTTTGAACTTTGAAAAGCGTTTTATGAATACGCAGAAAGCAATTTGCAGTTATAAATGGAATCAAAACGTAAGCGTAAACTGCAGTGTAAAGATCGTACGAAAACACCGATTTATGTTTGAATGCAGATTCAGAAAGATTAGAACTTAGAGACTCGTTCGTAAAAGCACAAAGGGCAGTAGCTATGTAGGAGGTTTGCAGTAATGATAAAGTGCTCAAAGTAAAAGCAAACTAGAGATTTAGAGTGGTTCGGTCAGTCTTGACCTACTCCACTTTTGGCTTCCTCCTCCGACGAGGTCACCGACGTCAACTAGCTGCCTTCCTTCAATGGGCGAAGGCCAACTGCCCTTTTACAGTTTCACTCCTTTTGATGGGCTCAGGAGACAACCCTTACAGAACCTTTCTCTCCTCACTTTTACAATTCAGAAACTTAAAGAACAGAAGGAGGAGACTTAAAGGCTTTACAACAATTTTGAGCTCAAGAATCACAGAGAAGATCAAGATTTCGGTGTAGGTCTCTTACTCTTTCTGTGCTGAATGGGTGGGGTATTTATAGGCCCCAACCCAGTTCAAATTTGAGCTCAAAACGATCAAATCCCGAATTCCGGGATTAGGCGGTTGCACCTCTTGGATCGGAGAGGTTGCACCGCCGCGCGAGCTCGAGATCGAGCCCAGGCGGTTGCACCTCTCTCGTCGGGGGCCGTTGCACCGCTTTGAAGTCCGCTCGAGATCGAGCCCTAGGCGATGCCACCTCCTCGACCGAGGCGGTTGCACCTCTCTGCCTGAGCTCGAAGACCGAGCTCAGCGGTGCTACCTCTTTGTCGTGGAGGTTGCACCGCCAGCCTAGCTCGAAGACTGAGCTCTCGGGTGGTTATACCTCCTGGCTGGGGCGGTTGCACCACCCAGTCTCGCCCAGGAGACATAGCCCAGCGGTGCCACCTCCTCGGCCTAGGCGGTTGCACCTCCCTGGTGCAATCGTGGTCCGAATGGTTAGCTCCATTCGCCCAATTTCAATCTTTTAGGGGCCCAATTGCCCCAAGATTAAGCTAATGGGATCACCTCCCATTTTCCAACTTAATCAACGTGCTAACTACGATTAAATCTAAGACAATTTCTGCAGCTTTGTTCCGATCGTCAATCGCTTCTTCCGGCGAAGTTCCGCGAACTTCCGTCGATCATCCGATGAACCCTCGGTGATTCTTCTGCGGACTTCCGCAAACTCCTGGACTGCGACGATCCACTTGGCAAGTTCTGACAAGCTCCTTTGGTAGGCTTCGGACTTCTCGATTTGTTCCCGCAGAACCTCCGACGATCGTCCAAACTTCCGTCGAGCTCTCGAACTCCCAACGTGATCATTGTCATGACTCGGCAAGCAACTCTCCTGCTGCATGTCTTACTTTCATCGAAGTTAATCCTGCACACTCAAAACAAAAAACTTCGATCGAGACAATTAATCCAAAGCAATTAACCAAGTTGTCCAAAGATGTCATTGGTCCTCGACGCTTCGTCCGATTCTTCTACGATCGTCCTTTCCTACAGCCTATTGCCCAATCGGCCAGTTGACTCTGCAACTCCGATATCCTTGGCACAATACCCGCTCTTCTTGGCCCGATGCCCGAGTCCACGGCCCGAAGCCTTCTGTCGATACGTCGACCGATCCACCGGCCCGACGTCCAATCTTCTGACATGTTCCTTCGGCACAACATGATGTTCCTGCTTTAATTGTCTCATCCTGATCGAAGCACCCTGCGTCACTCAAAACACAGATTAAATCATAAACATATATCAAGTAGTTTCATCATCAAAATACGAGATTCAACAATCTCCCCCTTTTTGATGATGACAACTACTTGATGACGGAGTTAAACTTAACTCCCGGAGTTTAAACAAACTCCCCCTATCAATATGCCATATTGATAGAACCTTGAATTCAAACTGAATTCAAGTTATTATAATATTCATCATGAATACTTGTAACACGTCAACATGAACATATGCATAAACTTATGCATCACATGTCATGTCATCAACATACTTCTCCCCCTTTGTCATCAACAAAAAGGAGAAGTATCACAATCAATCGTTTGTGATATTGATTCAACTTATTGCATGAAAATCATAATATCAAGTTTTATCATCATGTAGTTTTGAAGCCAGAAAATTTAGCAAATGTTACATCGTGCTTAGAACATTCAAGCTATCAAGTTTTAGATATGCAAGTTTTACGGCATACAAGATAGCACATGCAAGCTAGCAATGTTACAATATTTTAGAGCTTGCAAGCTAGCAGTTTAGAGATATTCAAGAAGGCAACTCTTGCTTCTTGAAACATGCAAGTTGCAAGCTAGCAAATTTTTGCTTCCTTTGTAGTGTTAGCTTTTGATATCGTAACGCAACTATTTCAAGTGTTTATCAATTGTAGCATTTCATCATATGGCATGATATCGACATGTAAAGCTATGAAGCAAGATTTTGATATCATTTCATGATGTACACATTTCGAATATTTTAGCAAGTATGGCATAATCATAGCAATGATAGCAATCATATATTTCTTGGTGATGCAAGTATGGCCTAATCATAGCATCAGTGATAGCAACCATATCAACATCAGTGATAGCAAACATATCAACATCAGTAATAGCAACCATATCATCATTAGTGATAGCAAGCATATCAACATCAGTAATAGCAACCATATTATCATTAGTGATAGCAAACATATCAGCATCAGTGATAGCAACCATTAGTGATAGCAAACATATCAATTCATATATTTCTCCCCCTTTGTCATCAACAACAAGGAGAACGATATAAACAAATTTTAAATATAAGTGCGATGCCATAAGTTGGTTCATGTCATTTTCCAACAGTGAGTGATAGGATACCAGTAATGCAAACATCTCGAGGAAAACATGACATGGAGATAGCTTTGATAATATGTTTTTCGAAAAATATTTTTCACATGATAAGTGCATTTGCTAGATGATTCCATATGTCAAAAATCAATGATGTGAATTAAACTTGATATGACATATGCTTGTTAAATTCGGAAGAGGATAATGTATCAAGAAAATCCAATTGTTAGGATCAGGAAAATCCGAAAATGAAATTTGATACTTTCATACATTCGGACAGAGTTTTACTAGAGATATTCAATTACAATCATGAAGGTAAAACATGCTTATTATCATAAAAATTTTGTATTTAAGCACCTAATTTCCAACATGTAATCATGGCAAGTAATTGTGTAAAATCATTATGGCAATTAGGTGATTTGATCATTCAATCAAAAAAGTCCGAAAAAATATTTTTAACACGTTTAATCATTCGGACATATTTTTGCCATAGTTTTTCAAATATAATCATAAAGATAAGACATGCTCATCATCATGGTAGAATGATAGCAAGTTTACCATATACAAGCTAGCAAAAAATTTCTAAATTTTAAGGCCTGCAAGCTAGCAATTTTGAGATGTTCAAGAAAGCAACTCTTGCTTCTTGAAATATAAGTTTTGCTAGATGTGCAAGTTAACTTTTTGCTTCTTGAGATAGGCAAGATAGCATTCCTTGGTGATGTTCAATATAGCTAAGTTCTACATCATGCAAGCTAGTGAATTTTATAACATGCATAATCATCAAAGCATCATAAATTTTAATAATGTGCAAAATTACAAATTTTGCATGATTGCATTTGTGTGTCTTGAGATCTGCAAGATAGCACTTCTTAGTGATGTTCAAGATAGCAATTTCTTCTCTTTTGAGAAGTGCAATTTTTGCTTTCTTCTTGAATTGTGCAAGCTAGCTATCTCCCCTTTTGTCATTGTCAAAAAGAAGGGAAAAACCCTTTACATCAATTTTTAAATCATGACAAAGGTTAGTATCAATCTTATTTGTGCATCATTATATTTTCAAATTAAAACATGCACATTTTCAAAACAAATAAACTCATTATTATATGCATGATTCCAAATCATCATTCATATTATTTCAATCATTGTTTCAATCACCACTTATAGCTTATCATGCACAATATATAAAATCATCTAACATGATACAATCATTTATTTTCAAAATATTTATCACTATTTTAATGTATGATAATGAAGTATTCATGATACCGAACATTAAATCAGTATTTATCACTTCATTTTAATCATGATTCCAAACATTTATCATTTAAAGCATTCATGATACACATAAAAAAAACATGTGTATCATTCCAAATCATAAATATTTTAAATCATCATGATATTAATTTGTCACATTGCATCCTACCATGCATGATCGAAACTTCTCATTTGCATACATCAAAATAAATTCATGAATATCTCATGCATTCATATCATCACTTGAGGAGTATTGAAAGGGAATAATTGGGTGATGAGATAAATATTTCATGAGTACAAAGAATTGTATAAAAATCATATCATGAATACAAGGAATACAAGTCACAATCATTCAAGAGAAAATTTATTATTCATTTTCAATTCATTCAATTTGATAAATCAAGATCATGATTTTGATAAAACTTATTTCAATTTTAAATTATCAAAATCATTTTTATGGCTCACAAAATTTATAAATAGATTCATGATTTCATCGAGAAATAACAATGGAAATTAACATGATACACATTATTACTTCTCAACCACATATAGCATGATTTCATAAGGTATTTTTAATCAAAATTATTTTGTTTATCATAAACATGCAATTTTCATGATTATTTTCAAAATTACTAGAATGATAAGTATGATTCCTAATTGTTTGTATTTTCATTATAAGATTATTAAACATGCAATTTTTAAGAAAATTAAAAAAAAATGCTTTATGAAAAGCATAATGTAATTTCAAAGTAAATTAAAGGCATTTTGATTACCTCAGCGTCGAAAGGCGTAAAGGCGTAGTTTGCCACCTCGCCTTTGTTGATTTTCTCCTCGTCTTCGGAGGAGCTCGATTCATCCCAATTTTTGTTCTTCTTCTTGCGTTCAAAGCAAGTAGTTCCATTCTTTTTGCTTTTTAATTTTCGTTTCATTTGTAGTTTAAGTTCACCATCACTTGAGCTTATGCTCGAGTGGTCTTCAAATGTTCTATGTCCCAAATTCTTCCTGTTTTGTTCATCATTGTCCTCATCACTTGAGTCATCGCTCAAGTGGCATTCATTTGTCCAGAGTTCCAAATCCTTCCTGTTCTTTGGAAGGTGATTGTGTTCAACATGTTCATCATGTGCATTGTGCACCATTTCATATGTCATCAATGAACCAATTAGTTCTTCAAATGGAAATTGGTTCAAGTTTTTCGATTCTTGAATAGCAGTTACTTTTGAATCCCAAGTTTTAGAAAGTGAGCGCAAAACTTTGTTAACGAGTTCAAAATCCGAAAAGCTTTTACCAAGTGATTTTAAACCATTGACGACATCCGTAAAACGGGTGTACATGTCAACAACGGTTTCGCTTGGTTTCATATGAAAAAGCTCGAAATCATGCAGTAAAATATTAACTTTCGAGTCTTTGACTCTACTAGTTCCCTCGTGCGTGATTTCAAGAGTGCGCCAGATATCGAAAGCCGTTTCGCACAAAGAAACCCGATTGAACTCATTTTTGTCCAAAGCGCAAAATAAGGCATTCATAGCCTTTGCGTTTAAAGAAAAATACTTCTTCTCTAAATCCGACCATTCGTTCATTGGTTTAGAGGGAAGTTGAAATCCGTTTTCAACGATATTCCATAAATCCAGATTTAGAGAGATCAAGAAAACTCTCATTCGAGTTTTCCAATAAGTGTAGTCCAATCCGTTAAAGAACGGTGGACGAAAGATCGAAAAGCCCTCTTGAAGAGCCATTTCTCTCGGGTGTAAATCCGAAATGAGAAATACCCCGCTCTGATACCAATTGTTAGGATCGAGAGCACTAAGAGGGGGGGGGTGAATTAGTGCAGCGGAAATCTTTCAGCGATTTAAAAACGAAAGCTGCGTTCGTCCGATAAAAATGATTTCGACGTAAAAGCCGATTCACAGTTTGTATCTAAGTGTAGTTTACGCAGTTTGCGTCTAAATGCAGTTTGCGTCTAAATGCAGATTGCATCTAAGCGCAGTTTGCATTTAAGCACAGTTTGCGTCTAAGCGCAGATTGCGTCTAAGCGCAGTTTGCGTCTAAACACAGTTTGCGTCTAAACACAGTTTGCGTCTAAGCGCAGTTTGTGTCTAAACACAGTTTGTGTCTAAACACAGTTTGCGTCTGAGCGCAGTTTGCGTCTAAACGCAGTTTTACGTCTAAGTGCAGTTTTACGTCTAAGTGCAGTTTTACGTCTAAACGCAGTTTTGCGTCTAAACGCAGTTTTACGTCTAAACGCAGTTTTACGTCTAAATGCAGTTTTACGTCTAAACGCAGTTTTGAGTCTAAACTCACTTTACGTCTAAACACAGTTTTTACGTCAAAGCGTGATTTTACGTCTAAACGCAGTTTTGCGTCTAAACGCAGTTTTGAACTTTGAAAAGCATTTTATGAATACGCAGAAAGCAATTTGCAGTTATAAATGGAATCAAAACGTAAGCGTAAACTACAGTGTCAAGATCGTACAAAAACACCGATTTATGTTTGAATGCAGATTCGGAAAGATCAGAACTTAGAGACTCGTTCGTAAAAGCGCAGAGGGCAGTAGCTATGTAGGAGGTTTGCAGTAATGATAAAGTGCTCAAAGTAAAAGCAAACTAGAGATTTAGAGTGGTTCGGTCAGTCTTGACCTACTCCACTTTTGACTTCCTCCTCCGACGAGGTCACCGACGTCAACTAGCTGCCTTCCTTCAATGGGCGAAGGCCAACTGCCCTTTTACAGTTTCACTCCTTTTGATGGGCTCAGGAGACAACCCTTACAGAACCTTTCTCTCCTCACTTTTACAATTCAGAAACTTAAAGAACAGAAGGAGGAAACTTAAAGGCTTTACAACAATTTTGAGCTCAAGAATCACAGAGAAGATCAAGATTTCGGTGTAGGTCTCTTACTCTTTCTGTGCTGAATGGGTGGGGTATTTATAGGCCACAACCCAGTTCAAATTTGGAGCTCAAAACGATCAAATCCCGAATTCGGGGATCGGCGGTTGCACCTCTCGACCGGAGAGGTTGCACCGCCTGGCGAGCTTCGAGATCGAGCCCAAGCGGTTGCACCTCTTCGCTGGGCGGTTGCACCGCCTAAGTCCGGCTCGGAGAGGCGGAGCGCCAGCGGTGCCACCTCTCGATCGAGGCGGTTGCACCTCTTCACGCCTGAGCTCAAGACCGAGCTCAAAGCGGTGCTACCTCTTTGTTAGGGAGGTTGCACCGCCCAGCCTAGCTCAAGATCGAGCTTCGGCGGTTGCACCTCCGGCTGGGTGGTTGCACCACCCGCCTTGTTGGGAGACATAGCCCAGCGGTGCCACCTCCTCGGCCTAGGCGGTTGCACCTCCCCGGTGTAATCGGGTCCCAATGGTTAGCTCCATTCGCCCAATTTCAATCTTTTCAGGGCCCACTGCCCCAAGATTAAGCTAATGGGATCACCTCCCATTTTCCAACTTAATCAATGTGCTAACTACGATTAAATCTAAGACAATTTCTGCAGCTTTGCTCCGATGCGTCAATCGCTTCTTCCGGTGAGTTTCCGGCGAACTTCCGTCAATCATCCGATGAACCCTCGGTGATTCTTCTGCGGACTTCCGGCAAACTCCTGGACTGCGACGATCCACTTGGCAAGTTCCGACAAGCTCCTTTGGCAGGCTTCTGGACTTCTCGGATTTGTTCCCGCAGAACCTCCGACGACTGTCCGAACTTCCGTCGAGCTCTCGAACTCCCAACGTGATCATTGTCATGACTCCGGCGCAACTCCTACTGCATGTCTTACTTTCATCGTAGTTAATCCTGCACACTCAAAACAGAAACTTCGATCGAGACAATTAATCCAAAGCAATTAACCAAGTTGTCCAGCATATCATTGGTCCCTCGATGCTTCGTCCGATTCTTCGGCGCATCGTCCTTTCCTGTAGCCTATTGTCCAATCGCCGCTTGACTCTGCAACTCCGATATCCTTGGCACAATACCCGCTTTTCTTGGCCCGATGCCGAAGTTCACGGCCGAAGCCTTTTCGTCGATCATCGTCGACCGATCCACCGGCCCGACGTCCAATCTTCTGACATGTTCCTTCGGCACAACATGATGTTCCTGCTTTAATTGTCTCATCCTGATCGAAGCACCCTGCGTCACTCAAAACGCAGATTAAATCATAAACATATATCAAGTAGTTTCATCATCAAAATATGAGATTCAACAAACTCTTCTCACTTTTACAATAGTTTAAGACTTAAGAACTCAAGATTATGCCAATACTTTCGTGTCCTTTCATACAGAAAAGGGTGAGATTTTTATAGGCCCCAATGGCTTCAAAATTCGAGTCAAAGAGTGTCTCATCCCAGATTTTCGGGGTACTGGCGGTACCCTCGCCATTACTAAGCGATACCATCACCTGACACTTGACATTGGGCAGTACCACTGCCCAATCTAGGCGATACCACTGCCTGACAGAGCTCGGAGATCGAGCTCTAGCGGTACCATCGCTTATAGCATTAATTGCCAGCGGTACCACCGCCCAGATAACCTAGGGCACTGCTTTCCAAGCAATGCCACCGTTGGCCAAGAATTTAGGGGATGAATGGGCTGCTCAATTCAGCCCAATTCAGCCCTGTTAAGGGCCTAGTTGTCCCCTAATTAAGTTAGTGGGATTACCTCCTAATCCTAACTTAATTTATGATCTAACTATGATAACATAATCATAGTACTTTTTGTTCCTGTGCGTTAATTGCTCTTTCGGCGAACATCCGACGAACTCTCGGCAATGCTCCGGTAGACTCCCAGCAAGCTCTTGGACTTTATGACGATCTTCTTGGTGAGTTCTGACGAGCTTCTTTGGCAAGCTCTTGGACTTCTCGGTTGGTTCCTACAGAACTTCCGACGAATGTTCGGACTTCCGACGAACTCTTGAACTCCCAACGAGATCTTGATCTTGATTTCGGCACAATACCTGCTTTATCTCTTACTGCTATCATAGTTAATCTTGCACACTTTTTTCAATATATAAATTAGATCAAACAATTTACAATTGACTTCATCATCAAAATCCGAGATTCATCAAAGAGATCAACCCAAGTTTGGAATTTGCAAGAGTTCTAATACCTGGTATCAGAGTAGCATTCTTGGAGTCTCATTGCCCTTCCAGAGTCATCCATTAGTCCTCCACAGTCACCCAAAGCAATTCCCACAATTGCTTAAACGATCATTGCCGAGTTCCATCTCCACCATCGTGGATCATCCTTTGATCTCCCTATGAATTGCAACAGGTTCTGGTTTCCTACCTTACAGCTTCTGCAATTTAGTTATCCTTATTCGAAAATCCAAAAAAAAAATTGTTCCTATATTACTGCATAAACTTTTCGTCACAAAGTTTTCATCTCTACGATGAAAAATACATTGCAGAATTCCAACTGCATAACACAATCTGTTTGATCTTGTTATTGTGTTTTTTTATCTAAATATCTACAAAATTTTTATGACAACTTTGACACTTCCTAAAAGCAGATTTACCTTTGGTTTCATTGAAAATTTTTCAATATAAACCACTGATCTTTTACATCCAATCTACTACACTTGAAAATCTATGTTGCAGAAAATTTCTACCACATATTATTGCCTTAACCGATCTATTTGCAACCCTTTTAAAATAAAATTTCTTATACACTTCATAGATTATCTTGGCTTCCATCTAAGATTGATTATTGAGGAATTCATCTCTAAAAACGTTCTTGTGTTGTTGCAAATTTTTGTTGCAAATCGCTAAATTTTTCGATGAGAATTTTGCTATCGCAACTTGCACGAATTTCCTTGCTGTTATACTGCCGAAATTTTCTTGATTAAATTGGTCATCCTTGCTGTCATATAAACTGAGATTTTGCTGTCAATTCCTTCCTCAAATCTCTTGGTTTTCTCTGAAAATTTCATCGAGAAACTGCTGTTTCTTTGACAACAATTCTGTTCTTAAAAGACAACATATACTTGCAGCAACTTCTACTGAATTCTATCAAACATTTGCTGCCATCTATCATAGATCTAAAACTTTTTTTCCCTAACCTTCATCCACTACCATTACAGCCCTAAAACTCCACCAAACCACACCCTCAAACTGCACCTAAAATAGCCACAAAACAAGCCTAAACCGCAGCCTACATCCACCAATCCACCAACTCTTTCGACCATCACTTCTCTCAACTTATACATGCCTTTAACCCAACAACAAAAAAGAGATCTTAACATCACAGATTTGAAGGCATATACTATGGCATCTGAGGATGCAATCAATGCTAAATTCGAAGCCTTCAAGGTGCGAATGGAGGATAAGATTTGGACGCTCTTTACCGAACTCAGATTGGGCCGACCACCAAGCCTGAATAAATCACATCAAGAAGAGAGATCTGCCCAATCGCACCAAGCTCAAAGAGATGACTTCCAAGAGAGGGGAGGCTCTATGACTGACCCCAACTATCCACGCATGAGGGTGGACTTCCATAGATGGGAAGAAGTAGACCCGATTGGTTGGATTTCGCGCGCAGAGCGATATTTTCGGTACCACAAAACTATGGATGCATCTATGGTGGAAATTGCAGCTATACATCTGGAAGGGGATGCCATACAATGGTTTAACTGGTTTGAACACACTCATGGAGTCCTCTTATGGTGATAATTCAAAGAAGGACTGCTGATCCGCTTCAAACCAACCGATTACGAGAATATTGACGGACAACTAGCAAAGATCCGACAAACCTGCACCATTCAGGAGTACCAAACTAGGTTTGAAAGGTTATCTAGTTAAACTCATGATTGGTCTAAAAAATAGCTATTGGGGACCTTTATTGAGAGCTTGAAGTCGGAGATCTGGGGAGAAGTTAAAGCGCGACAACTATACACTCTTATGGTAGCCATCTCTTTCGCATGACTTCAAGAGGAGCAATTGAACTATGAAGCTCAGAGGACTAGGATCGCTCCCCGACCAGTAATACTGAAGCCCTCAGCCCCCCTACTATCAACCGAGTCCCTGCACCAAAAAAGTTGACAAGAGAAGTGTTGAATCTCATATTTTGATGATAAAACCAATTGATAAGTGTTTATGAATTGATCTGCATTTTGAGTGATGTAGGATGCTTCGATTAGGATAAGATAATTAAACCAGGAAGAATCATGTTAGGCCAGTGGAACATATCAGAAGATTGGACTTCTAGCCGGAGGATTGGATGACGTATCGACAGAAGGCTTCGGGCCATGGTTTCGGGCATCGGGCTAAGAAGAGCGGAAATTCTGCCAAGGATATTGGAGTTGCAGAGGTCAATTATTCGATTGGGCAATAGGCTGTAAGAGAGGACGATGCATTGAAGAATCAGACGAAGCATCAATGGACCAATGACTTACCGGAAACATGATTCATGCTTAGTAATAATTGTCTAGATCGAAGTGTGTTTTTATATGTATAAGATTAACTACAATACCAAGGCATAAAGCAAAATGAAGTTCTAGAGTCAAGAATGCAATTTTGTTGGGAGTTCGAGAGTTCGTCGGAAGTCCGGACATCTGTCGAAAGTTCTATTGGAAGTGATCGAGAAGTCCCAGAGCTTGCCAAAGAAGCTCATCAGAACTCGGCAAAAAGATCATCATGAAGTCCAGGAGCTTGTCGGGAGTCCACTGGGACATTGTCGAGATATCATCGGAAGTTCATCGGAAGATCGCTGGAAGCTCGTCGGAAGAAACCTAGACTTCCGAACTTTGTTTAGCTTAGTAAATGTCTTAAAATTCATAGTTAGCACATAATAGGGATTAGAATTGGGCCAACCTAATTAGGGGACAGTTGGGCTAAGTTTGGGCTATGTTGGACCAAGAAAAAGACCTAAACAATGACCAAACAGGTGAAATCGTCGTGACACAATCTCCGAGACTATGTCAGTGTTAGAACCCTTGCAGATTCTAAACTCGAGATTGATCTCTTTAGGGGATCGACCTCCTTGGAATTCTATAGGGGTTCCTCCCTCCAAGTTGCTACTCAAAGGCTATAGAAAAGATTCATCTATTGTTTATGAAAAGAGGAGGAATACATGGCTATTTATAGGGTTTCTAAACCCTAACTCCTAATAGGATTCCTACTCAAGACTCCTACTTCTAACTAACTCCTAATAGGACTCCTACTCAAGACTCCTATTCATTTACAACTCCTAATTCTTCTCTAAGAAATAACCTCCTAACCCTAGCCGGCCTCTTCACCTCTTTAATAGGGGTCAGCTTAGATAGGTTTTACATGAATGTCCCTCTCAATTAGGACTCTCCTAGCTAGAGTCCTAACAGACCCACTCTCTTCAAATCATCCTTGTCCTCGAGGCTGACGATTCATGAATTTTGGGAATTTGATCTTCAAGTCGTCATAGTTCTCCCAAGTGGCATATTCTATTAGTAGGTTCGCCCACTGTATTAGCACTTCAGAAGTGGGTTGTCGTCGTCAAGTCATGATCCGTCGATCAATAATGACACTTGGCTGGGTCTGAAGTTCTCCTTGGGTAGTCATATTTAGTGGGTGGCTTTGGGTTATCTCCAAGCACCTATTTACAACTTCTGTCTAGCCATCGGTTTGTGGATGATATGCCGTACTCCTTTTCAATTTAGTACCCTGCATATGGAATATAAAATCTGCTCATGAAGATGTAAGTAGAATTTGTCACAAGCAAAATGCGTCCCTTATAGCGCAATTCTTTTGAGTCCCAACTATAATGAGCCACAAGGCTTGGTGCTTCCTCCAATTTTTTTATGATCTTACTGGTCTCTGAATCTTCCTGCCATTCCATCTTAATATCCTCAAAGAAGTCACTGATCGAAAGTGAAACGGCTGAAAATTCAACTTGCTCTAGTAGTAGTGAAAGCGCATTTGCAACAACATTCTCTTTCCCCTTTTTGTAAGTTATTTCCTAATCAAATCCAAGAAGTTTTGTTACCCATTGTTGCTGCTCAGGGGATGATATATTTTACTCTAAAAAGTACTTGAGGAATTTATTATAGATTTTAATTTGAAATCGTCGACTGATCAAGTAGGGTCTCCACCTCGTTGCTGCGTACACAATAGCGAGCATCTCCTTATCATATGTTGACATATTTGATGGGAGGGAGACAATGTCTTACTAGTGTATGTGAGTGATTGACCATCTTACATAAGAATGGCTCCAATTCTAACTCCAGATGCGTCGGCCTCAATAATGAAGGGTCGGTTGAATTCTGGTAGTGCTAGCATCGGCGTCTTCGTCATGGCTACCTTAAGTTTGTCAAAGGCAACAGAGGCATTGTCCGACCATTGGAAGACATCTTTTTTCAGTAAGGAAGTAAGTGGTGCACTGATCTTTCTATAGTTTTTCACGAACTTACGGTAGTAACCTATTAAGCCTAGAAAGCCATGTAGCAATTTTATATTCCTCGGGTTCGGCCTGCATTGCTTCTATTTTGGAGGGGTCCACCATCACACCTTCCTCTGATATGATATGCCCAAGATATTCTACATTTTGTTGAAGAAAGCAAAAATTCATAGTGGTCGTTGTGTGTTCAAAAGGCAGTTTTTGGTTTGTTTTTTTCGCACACTTGTATTTGATAATACCCGGATCGAATGTCCAGCTTTCTGAAGATTTGTACTCCCTTTCATCTAGCAATTCATCTACTACTAGAATAGTGTATTTATCCTTGATGGTTATGCCATTGAGAGCTCGGTAATCAACGCATATTCGCCATGTTCCGTGCTTCTTGCGTATAAGTAGCACCGGTGAAGAGTAGAGGTTGCAACTTGGCCGAATAACTCCTGTTTCGAGCATCTCTTTTACAATCTTTTCTATTTCATCCTTCTGGAGATGTAGATACTGATATGGCCGAGTATTTGCTGAAGGTTTGCTTGGAAGTATCGTTATATAATGATCATGCCGATGGGTAAGAGGTAGGTTGTGCGGTTCGTCAAATATATATGAAAATTCAACAAGCAAAGGAAGTAGGTTTGGATCGTCAAATTCTATTGGCTCTCCCTTAGTTTGCTGCTCAAGTTGTACCAAAAAGCCGCTGCATGCTTTATGCAAAACCTTCTCTATTTGTTGTATACAAATCGTCGTTACATCGCCCTCACGTTTCCCATGTAGTATCACCTGTTTCTCCTTACTATAAAATTTCATAATTAGTTGCATAAAATTCCAAGAAACATCACGTAATGTCGTCAACCATTTAATTCTGAGCATGGCCTCATGATAATCAAGAGGGAGGAGGAAGAAATATGCCATTATCTCTTGGTCCTGCAGTAATAGTTTCACTCGCGCGCGCCTACGATCATACTTCAAAATCCATCCGTCGGTAACCTTAACATCAAACCTGCTGCAATTCTCGATAGGTAAGGCTATCCAGACAGCAACCTTACTATTTAGGAAGTTATTAGTACTGCCCGTATCGATGAGAACAGTGATCGGTTGTTGTTTGAGAAGGCCTCCAACTTTCATCGTTTGCGGGTTTAAGTAGCCGGCTAGTGCATGTACCGTAACTTCGGTCGGTTGTGGCTCTTCTTGTGCATCTTCTTCATGTTCAAGGCTATCTTCTAGATGTTCAATGACCTCTTCTTCTACTAGTTCAATCATAATAAGTATTCCTTTACTACAGCGATGCTCACGGCTCCACGGCTCATCGCAATGCCAACATAACCCCTTCTTATATCACTCTCGAAGCTCTTCTCTTGTTAACCTCTTTTGTGCAGGGACTCAGTTGATAGTAGCAGGGGCTAAGGGCTTCAGTATTACTGGTCGAGAAGTGACCTTAGTCCTTTGAGCTGTTAGGATCGAGAGCACTAAGAGGGGGGGGGGGGGGTGAATTAGTGCAGCGGAAATCTTTCAGCGATTTAAAAACGAAAGCTGCGTTCGTCCGATAAAAACGATTTCGATGTAAAAGTCGATTCACAGTTTGTATCTAAGTGTAGTTTATGCAGTTTGCGTCTAAATGCAGTTTGCGTCTAAATGCAGATTATGTCTAAGAGCAGTTTGCATTTGCTTTAGTTTATGCTTAAGCGCAGATTGCGTCTAAAGCGCAGTTTGCGTCTAAACACAGTTTATGCGTCTAAAACACAGTTTATGCGTCTAAAGCGCGGTTTGCATCTAAACACAGTTTGCGCCTAAACACAGTTTGCGCCTGAGCGCCAGTTTTGCGCCTAAATGCAGTTTTACGCCTAAGTGCAGTTTTACGCCTAAGTGCAGTTTTATGTCTAAACGCAGTTTTTTATGCCTAAACGCAGTTTTACGCCTAAACGCAGTTTTATGCCTAAACTCACTTTACGCCTAAATGCAGTTTTTTTCGTCAAAGCGTGATTTTACGCCTAAACGTAGTTTTGCGCCTAAACGCAGTTTTGAACTTTGAAAAGCGTTTTATGAATACGCAGAAAGCAATTTGCAGTTATAAATGGAATCAAAACGTAAGCGTAAACTGCAGTGTAAAGATCGCATTTAAAACACCGATTTACGCTTGAATGCAGATTCGAAAGATCAGAACTTAGAGACTGCGTTCAGAAAAAGCGCATAGGGCAGTAGCTATGTAGGAGGTTTGCAGTAATGATAAAGTGCTCAAAGTAAAAGCAAACCAGAGATTTAGAGTGGTTCGGTCAGTCTTGACCTACTCCACTTTTGGCTTCCTCCTCCAACGAGGTCACCGACGCCAACTAGCTGCCTTCCTTCAATGGGCTTAAGGCCAACTGCCCTTTACAGTTTCACTCCTTTTGATGGGCTCAGGAGACAACCCTTACAGAACCTTTCTCTCCTCACTTTTACAATTCAGAAACTTAAAGAACAGAAGGAGGAAACTTAAAGGCTTTACAACAATTTTGAGCTCAAGAATCACAGAGAAGATCAAGATTTCAGTCTAGGTCTCTTACTCTTTCTGTGCTGAATGGGTGGGGTATTTATAGGCCCCAACCCAGTTCAAATTTGGAGCTCAAAACGATCAAATCCCGGAATTCCGGGATCAGGCGGTTGCACCTCCTGACTGGAGAGGTTGCACCGCCTTGCAGAGCTCGGAGACTGAGCCCAGGCGGTTGCACCTCTCTGTCAGGGGTGGTTGCACCGCCTAAGTCTGGCTTGGAGACTGAGCACCAGGCGGTGCCACCTCCTGACTGAGGCGGTTGCACCTCTCTGCCTGAGCTCGAAGACCGAGCTCAGGCGGTGCTACCTCTTTGTCAGGGAGGTTGCACCGCCCAGTCTAGCTCGAAGACTGAGCTCTGGGCGGTTGCACCTCCTGGCTGGGGCGGTTGCACCGCCTAGTCTCGCTGGGAGACATAGCCCAGGTGGTGCCACCTCCTGGCCTAGGCGGTTGCACCTCCTGGTGCAATCAGGGTCCGAATGGTTAGCTCCATTCGGCCCAATTTCAATCTTTTCAGGGGCCCAATTGCCCCAAGATTAAGCTAATGGGATCACCTCCGATTTTCCAACTTAATCAACGTGCTAACTATGATTAAATCTAAGACAATTTCTGCAGCTTTGCTCCGATGCGTCAATCGCTTCTTCCGGCGAGTTTCCGGCGAACTTCCGTCGATCAACCGATGAACCCTCGGTGATTCTTCTGCGGACTTCTGGCAAACTCCTGGACTGCGACGATCCACTTGGCAAGTTCCGACAAGCTCCTTTGGCAGGCTTCTGGACTTCTCGGATTTGTTCCCGCAGAACCTCCGACGACTGTCCGAACTTCCGTCGAGCTCTCGAACTCCCAACGTGATCATTGTCATGACTCCGGCGCAACTCCTGCTGCATGTCTTACTTTCATCGTAGTTAATCCTGCACACTTATCTCAACACATAGATTAGACAACAAATGACAATTGACTTCATCATCAAAATCTTATATTCAACATGAGCTTCATGGTTCAATTGCTCCTCTTGATGTCATGCGAAAGAGATATCTGCCATAAGCGTGTATGGTTGTCGTGCTTTAACTTCTCCTCGGATCTCCAGCTTCAAGCCCTCAATGAAGGTCCCCAATAGCTGTTTCTAAGACCAATCACAAGTTTGATTAGATAACCTTTCAAACCTGGTTTGGTACTCTTGAATGGTGGAGGTTTGTCGGATCTTTGTTAGTTATCCGTCAATGTTCTCGTAATCGGTTGGTCCGAAGCGGATCAGCAGTCCTTCTTTGAATTATCGCCATAAGAGGATTCCATGAGTGTGTTCAAACTAGTCAAACTATTGTATAGCATCCCATTCAAGATGTATAGCCATAATTTTCACCATAGATGCGCTTATGATTTTGTGGTACCGAAAATATCGCTCCACGCACGAGATCTAACCAATCAGGTCTCCTTCTTCCCATATAGGGAAGTCCACCCTCATGCATGGATAGTTAGGGTCGGTCATAGATCCTCCCCTCCTTTGGAAGTCATCTCTTCGGGCTTGGTGTGATTGGCAAAGCTCTCTCTTTGATGTGATTTTTTCAGGCTTAGTGGTGGCCCAATCTGAGTTTGGTAAAGAGCGTCCGAATCTTATCCTCCATTCGTGCCTCGAAGGCTTCGAATTTAGCATTGATTGTCTCCTTAGATGCCATAGTATATGCCTCCAAATATGTGATGTTAAGATCTCTCTTTTGTTATCAGGTTAAAGGTATGTATAGGTTGAGAGAAGTGATGGTCGAAAGGGTTGGTGGATCGGTGGATGTAGGCTGCGGTTTATGCTTGTTTTATGGCTGTTTTGGGTGCAGTTTGAGGGTGTGGTTTAGTGGAGTTTTAGGGCTGTAGATGAAAGTTTTAGATCTATGGTAGATAGCAGCAAAGGTTTGATAGAAATCAATGGAAGTTACTACAAATATGTGCTGTCTTGTAAGAGCAGAATTATCGTCGAAGAAACAGTAGTTTCTTGACAAAATTTCCACCAAAAATTCGAGAGATTTGAGGAGAGAATTGACAGCAATATCTCAGTTTATATGATAGCAAGGATATACAATTTAATCAAGAAAAATTTAGCAGTAATAGCAAGAGAAATGCTACAAGTTATGATAGTAGAATTCTCGTCAAAAAATTTTAGCAGTATATGAAGAAAATTTACAGCAACAGAAAATTGATTTTAGAGATGAATTCTTTAATAGATCAATCTTAGATGGAAGCTAAGATGATCTATGAAGTGTATAAGAAATTTCATTCAAAAAAGATTTCAAATAGATGGGTTAAGGCAATAATATGCGGTTGAAATTTTCTACATCACAGATTTTCAAGTGTAGAAGATTGGACTTAAAAGATCAATGGTTTATATTAAGAATTTTTTGATGAAACCAAAGGAAAATCTACTGTTAGGAAGTGTAAAATCTATTATAAAAATTTTGTAAAGATTTGGATAAAAAAAACATAGTAGCAAGATCAAACAATCTGTGCTATGCGGCTGGAATTTTACAATATATCTTTCATCGTAGAGATGAAAACTTTGCGATGAAAAGTTTATGCAGCAATTTTAAACAATTTTTTTTTTTTGGATTTTCAAATAAGGATAACTAAATTGCAGCAGCAGTAAGGTAGGAAACCAGAACCTGTTGCAATTCACGAGGAGATCAAAGGATGATCCGCGGTGGTAGAGATGATGACGGAATTTGGCGATGATCTTTTAAGCAATTGTGGGAATTGCTTTGGGTGGCTGTGGAGGGTTGATGGATGGCTGTGGAAGGGTAGCGAGATGCCAAGAACGCTGCTCTAATACTAGGTGTTAGAACCCTTACAGATTCTAAACTTGGGGTTGATCTCGTTAGGGGATCAGCCTCCTTGGAACTCTATAGGGGTTCCTCCCTCCAAGTTGCTGCTCAAAGGCTGCAGAAAAGATTCATATATTACTTATGAAAAGAGGATGAATACATGGCTATTTATAGGGCTTTTAAATCCTAACTTCTAATAGGACTCCTACTCAAGATTCCTACTTCTAACCAACTCCTAATAAGACTCCTACTCAAGACTCCTATTCATTTACAACTCCTAATTCTTCTCTAAGAAACAACCTTCTAACCCTAGCCGACCTCTTCACCTCTTTAATAGGAGTCGGCTTAGGTAGGTTTTACATGAATGTCCCTCTCAATTAGGACTCTCCTAGTTAGAATCCTAACAGTCAGGTAGTGGTACTGCTAGTCTGGGTGGTGATACTACCCATACTCAGTCTCCAAGACTATCTGGGCAGTGGTACTGCTAGTCTAGGTCATGGTACTACCCAATGTCAGGCTACAAGCAGTGGTACCACCCAGTGCTACCGCCCGTACCCTAAAAATTCAAGGGTTTAAATTTTGGACTCCAAATTTGAATCCATTTGGGGCCTATAAATACCCCAGCTATTCCTGCATGGATAAGAAAGAAATATTAAGCAAAACCCTATGATTCTAAAGTTGTAAACCTTAGAAAGTTAATTTCCCTCCTCCCAAAACTTAGAGAGAGTTCTAAGGGAGGTGTGAGAGGGATATCATGCAAAAGAGGATTGTAAAAGGTTGTCTCCTAAACTTGTGAAAAGGAGAAGAGGGGTGTAAAATGATAGTTGGTCTTCGCCCATTGAAAGAAGATTGATAGTGGATGCCGGTGGCCTCGACAGAAGAGGAATCGGCGAAGTGAATGTAGGTCATGACGATCGAACCACTATAAAAATCTGGTTTACGTTTCTCTTGTATAATTTACTTAACTGCAAACCAATTTACTTACTTGACATCCACTATGCTCTTCCATACACTTTTAAAGTTAATACCTTTACAAAATGATTTTTCGTCGAAAATAGATTTAATCGCAACGAAGTTTTAAACCGACGTAATTTTTGTCGCTGCACTAATTCACCCCCCCTCTTAGTGCTAACTCTTTTCCTAACAATTGGTATCAGAGCTAGGTTATTTCTCATTTTGTTTAACACATAAGAGAAATGGCTCTTTTCGGCGTTTAAGGACTTTCTCTCATTCGTCCTCCCTTGTTCAATGGGACAGAGTACATATATTGGAAAACTCGAATAAGGGTTTTCTTACTTTCTTTGGATTTAAATTTATGGAGTATTGTGGAAAATGATTTTCGAAGGTCTTCTCTTCCAATGAATCATTAGAATGATTTGGAGAATAAAACTTTTTCTTTAAATGCTAGAGCTATGAATGCTCTATTTTGTGCCTTAGACAAAAACAAAATCAATCGAATTTCTTTATGCGAAATGATTTTCGATATTTGGCACACTCTCAAAATCACACACGAAGGCACGAATAGAGTTAAAGAGTCTAAAGTTAACCTTTTAATGTATGAGTTTAAGTTATTTTATATAAAACCAAGCGAAACCGTTGTTGACATGTACACCCATTTTACGGATGTCGTTAATAGTTTAAGCACTTAGTAGAAGTTTTTCGGATTTTGAACTTGTAGCTCACTTTCTAAAACTTGGAACTCTAAAATAATAGCTATACAAGAGGCGAAGGATTTGAACTGTTTTCCACTCGAAGAACTAATAGGGTCCTTGATGACCTATGAAATAATATGCAAAGCATGTAAAGAACTTGAGAACCACCTTCCAAAGAACAGGAAGGATTTCAGACTTAGAACAATTTAAGACTACTCGAGCATACGCTCAAGTGATGGTGAACTTGAACTCCTCATGAAATTTTTATAACAAGAATCGAAAATTAAAAATGAACATAAAAAGAAGAAGAAGGCGACTTTTGAAAAATCGAACTCCTCCGATGACAAGGAGAAAATCAACAAAGACAAGGTGGCAAACTACACCTTAACATATTTCATCGATTAGGTAATCAAAATGCCCTTAATTTATTTCGAAATTACATAATGCTTTTCATGAGTTATTTTTAATTTAGTTTAGAATTAATTTTCTTGAAAATTACATGTTTAATAATGAAAATATACAAAATTAGGAATCATGCTTATCATTCTAGTAATTTTGAAAATAATCATGAAAATTACATGTTTATGATAAACAAAATGATTTTAATTAAAATACCTTATGAAATCATGTTTAATGATATCATGCCTAATAAATTTATTTTTTGAAATTATGCATGATAATTTGAAGTAATGATGAATTTTGGGTGATTTATAGATTATCGATTTTTACTATAATGAAAGTAACTTTTTCGGTTTTAAAAATGATGCATGTTTTTGATTTAACATAAATAAAAAAGGCATGATAATATGAAATCAACCACTTAAAATGAAACACATAAAAAGGAAAATATATTATCATTGGAATTAAAATAATGAATCAATTTATATTATGAATTTTGTGAACCATGAAATTAATTTTGATGAATCTATTTGTATCATTTTTATGAATCTCTTAAAAGTGACTTTGTTGATTTAACAAGTTGAATGATTTGAAGATAAATGATGATTTTTCTCTTGATTATAACCTGTGATATTTTTTTTGAATCATCATCTTAATTTTGAACTCCTATATTTCTTCTTACCATTTATCAAAAAAGGAGAGATTAATGAATCTATTTATTTTTTTTAATCTCTTGAAAATGCTTTTGATTTGATGATTTGAATATGAATGAGTTTTATCTTGATTTTTTGAGATTTATAACTTGAGATTTCTTATGCTTAAATCAAGATTTTATATACATGAATTGAAATCATTTTCTCCTAAGTTTCTTTTACAATTTACTAAAGAGAATATCTTTTTCAAAATTCATGACTTAAAATTTTTTTTGAATATCTTTTATTATTTGATCTCCTAAGATTTTCTTTTGATTATTTAATAGGAGGTTTTTCAAAAGAAACCATGCCTTTTGGTATTCACATGATCTTATCTTTCATGATATGATTTTTATGCAATTTCTTGAATTCGTCACCCAATTAAATTTTCTTGATGAGATGAAATGAATGTAATGAAATAAAAATATGCATAAAATACAAATGAGAAATTATGATCATGCATGATAGGATGCAATGTAATTTGACATTTAGATACCATCATGATTTAAAATGGTATGATTTGTTGCTAAATTAATGTATTATGAATGCTTGAGTATCTTGTATGAGATGATGATTGATATATTGTTAGTATCATGCATAAAGTAAGGATGAAATGTAAGATTTTGAAATTGTGCATGTTTTAATTTGAAACTATTATGATGCATAAATATATTGAAGAAAGATTGATACTTCAACTTTGTCATGATTTGAAAATTCATATAAAGGGAAAAAGAATTACAACATTGTATTCTTCTCTTCTTTTTGACAATGACAAAGGGAGAGATAGCTAGCTTACTAACTAGCTTGCATAAGTCAAGAAGATGCAAAAACTTGCTTACTTGCTTGCACATCTAAAGAGAAGATGCAAACGTACTTCATGTAGCTTGCTTCGTTAAAACATTGTATTTTGCTAGCTTGTTATCTTACATTATTCTTCAAAAACTTGCTAGCTTTTATACTTCAAAGAGAAGTAACACATGTCAAATTGCTAGCTTGTACATTATAAAATAATGTAAAATTTTGCTAGCTTGCACTTTATAAAAGAAGCAAAAAATAGCACTTTTCAAAAGAGAAGAAAGAGCTTGCTATCTTGAAAATCACTAGCTTGGCTATCTTAAGAAGCAAAAATACAAATTTACAAAATTTACAATCATGCACATCTTTGAAATTAATGATAATTTGATGATTATGCATGTTGTAAAGTGATATAAAATTGCTAGCTTACACTTTCTAAAATGATGAAAAATTTTGCTAGCTTGTATGTTGTAGAACATGCTATCTTTCTACCTTGCATATCTAAAACTTGATAGCTTGCATATTCTAATATGATGTAGCGCTTGCTAAATTTTTGCTAGCTTTCATGATGATAAAAATGAAGATTATGTTTATTATGAAATGAGTTGAACTTGTATTTCCAAACACTTGAAAGTTACACTTCTCCTTTTTGTTGATGACGAAGGGGGAGTGGTATGATCATGTTATGCATGATGACGTGTTGCAAATATTCATGATGAAATTTGCAAGGACTTGAATTCAGCTTGAATTCAAGGTTCTATCAATATGACATATTGATAGGGAGAGTTTGTTTAAACTCCAGGAGTTTATTTTAACTCCGTCATCAATTGGTTGTCATCATCAAATAGGGAGAGATTGTTGAATCTCATATTTTGATGATGAAATCAATTGATAAGTGTTTATGAATTGATCTGTATTTTGAGTGATGCAGGATGCTTTGATCATGATGAGACAATTAAACTAGGAAGAATCATGTTGGGCCAGTGGAACATGTCAAAAGATTGGACGTCTAGCCGGAGGATTGGATGACGTATCGACAGAAGGCTTCGGGCCATGGATTCTGGCATCGGGCTAAGAAGAGCAGAAATTGTGCCAAGGATATTGGAGTTGCAAAGGTTAACTGGCCGATTGGGCAATAGGCCGGAAGAGAGGACGATGCGTCGAAGAATCGGACGAAATGTCGATGGACCAATAACATGCCGGACAACATGATTCATGCTTAGTAATAATTATCTACATCAAAGTGTATTTTTATATGTGTAGAATTAACTACAATAGCAAGGCATAAAGCAAAATGAAGTCCTAGAGTTAAGAATGCAATTTCGTTAGGAGTTTGAGAGTTCATCGGAAGTTCGGACGTTTGTCAAAAGTTCTATTAGAATTGACCGAGAAGTCCTAGAGCTTGCCAAAGAAGCTCATCAAAACTCACCAAGAAGATCATCATGAAGTCCATGAGCTTGTCGGGAGTCCGTTGGAACATTGCCGAGAGATCGTCAGAAATTCATCGGAAGGTCGCCGGAAGCTTGCTAGAAGAAACCTAGACTTACAGACTTTGTTTAGCTTAGTAAATATCTTAAAATTCATAGTTTATACATAATAAGGATTATAACTGGGCCAACCTAATTAGGGGACAGTTGGGCCAAGTTTGGGCTATGTTGGGCCAAGAGAAAGGCCCAAATAGTGATCAAACAAGTGAAATCGTCATGGCACAATCTTTGAGACTGTTCAAGTAGTGGTACCAGCAGTCTGGGCGGTGGTATCACCCAGACTTAGTCTCCGAGACTGTTTGGGCAGTGGTATTGCCAGTCTGGGCGGTGGTACCACCCAATGTCAGGTTGCAAGCGATGGTACCGCCCAGTACAGGCGATGGTACCGCCCGTACCCTGAAATTTCGGTGGTTTAAATTTTAGGCTCCAAATTTGTATCCATTTGGGGCCTATAAATATCCCATCTATTTCTGCATAGATAAGCAAGAAACATTGAGTGAAACCCTATGATTCTAAAGTTGTCAACCTTAGAAAGTTTAGTTCCCTTCTCCCAAAGCTTAGAGAGAGTTCTAAAGGAGGTGTGAGAGGGATACCTTATAAAAGAGGGTTGTAAAATATTGTCTCCTAAACCTGTGAAAAGGAGAATAGGGGTATAAAAGGGTAGTTGGTCTTTGCCCATTGAAAGAAGACTGATAGTGGATGCCAGTTGCCGTGACAGAAGAGGAATCGGCGAAGTGGATATAGGTCACAATGACCGAACCACTATAAAATTCTGGTTTGCATTTCTCTTATGTAATTTACTTGACTGCAAACCACTTTACTTGCTTTACATCTACTATGATCTTCCATACGCTTTCAATGTTAATACATTTATTAATCAGTTTTTCGTCGGAAACATATTTAATCGCAACGAAGTTTTGAACCGACGTAATTTTTACCGTTGCACTAAGTCACCCCTCCTTTTATGCTGACTCTTTTCCTAACAAGAAGAGCTTCGGGAGTGATCTGCAAAGGGGTTATGTTGGCACTGCGATGAGCCATGGAGCTGCAATCATCATTGTAGAAAAGGGAGACTTCTTATGATTGAACTAGTAGAAGAAGAGGTCATTGAACATCCAGAAGAGAGCCTTGAACATGAAGAAAAAGATTTAGAAGAAGAGCCACAACAGACCAATGTTATGGTACACGCACTAGCCGGCTAGTTAAACCCGCAAACGATAAAAATTGAAGGCCTTCTCAAACAATAACCAATCACTATTCTTATCAACATGGGCAGCACTAATAACTTCCTAAATAGTAAGGTTGCTGCTCGGATGTCACTCTATAATGAAGGTTGCAGCAAGTTTGACGTAAAGGTCGCCGATAGAAGAATCCTAAAGTGCGACCAAAGATGTCCACAGATCATCCTACGCGGAAAGCATGGAAGCAACGTAACCACCGTTTCGACCCAACGAATGGAGAAAGTTTTGCACAAGGTAAATGGTGACTTTTTGATGCATCTCCAGCAGCAACCAGAAGGGAAGAAAATAGAAATTGAAGATCAAAATCTTGCCTAATTGCTTGTTGAACTTGCCGACATTTTTGCTAAGCCCCGCGGTCTTCCTCCTACACAGCAACATGATCGTCGGATTCCAATCCTTCTAGGCAAGCCACCAGCGAACACTTGGCTGTACCAATATCCTCACCTCCAGAAGGATGAAATTGAGAAGATCGTAAAGGAGATACTTGAAATAGGGATGATTGTTGATTCTCAGATTTTGATGATGAAGTCAATTATCATTTGGTTATCTAATCCATATGTTGAGATAAGTGTGCAGGATTAACAACGATGGTAGTAAGACATGCAGCAGGTGTTGCGCTAGAGTCAAGACCAAGATCACGTTGGGGGTTCAAGAGTTCGATGGAAGTCTGGACGGTCGTCGGAGGTTCTACGGGAATAAATCCGAGAAGTCTAGGAGCTTACCAAAGAAGCTCGTCGGAACTTGCCAAGAGGATCGTCTCAAGTCCAGGAGTTTGCTGGAAGTCTGCCAGAGCATCGCCGAGGGTTCATCGGATGTTTGCCAGATGTTCGCCGGAAGCTCACCGGAAGAAGTGATTAACGCACCGGAACATGAGTTGCAATATTAATGTATTAAATATCATAATTAGCATAAATATTAAGTTAGAAATGGGAGGTGATCCCAGTAACTTAATCTGGGGCCAATTGGGCCCTTGATAGACCTAAATTGGGCTGAATGGATCAACCCATTCGGACCCAGATTTCCTAGCCGACATTGGCACCACCCATAAGCTCAGTCTCCGAGTGAAGTCAGGCGGTGGTACTGCCCCTGTCAAGCGGTGGTACCGCCTAAGCTCGGTCTCAGAGAGAAGTCAGGCGGTGGTACTGCCCCTATCAGGCGGTGGTACCACCTGAGCTCGGTCTCCGAGCAGTGTCAGGCAGTAGTACCGCCTAGTGTTGGCAGTGGTACCGCTAGGACCCCGAAAATCCGAGAGATGACACTTTTGAGCTCTAAATTCAAACTAGTTGGGGCCTATATAAACCCCACCCTTTCCTGCATGAAAGGGCACCGAAAGCTTGCATTTATTCCGAGAATTTGAGAGCTTAAAAGTGTTGTAAAAGGCTAGAAGTTCTTCTCCCTCTTTTCTTCTAAGTTTTGATCATTCAAGAGAGGAGTGGAAATCTGTAAGGGTTATCTCCTAAGCCCGTCAAAAGGAGTAAAGCTGTAATAGGGTGGTTGGCCATCGCCTATTGAAGGAAAGCCTCTAGTGGACGTTAGTGACCTTATTGGAGGAGGAAGCCAAAAGTGGATGTAGGTCAAGATTGACCGAACCACTCTAAATCTCAATTTTCATTTACATTCTGCTCCTTATCTTAACTGCAAACTACCTCCGTTGCTTTATGTCAACTATACTTCTGTTTGCTCTTAAGTTGAAGAACTTTTCAAAACGGTTTTTATTGAAAATGATTTCATTGTATGAACGTCATTTTAATCGACAAAAGTTTTTCGCTGCACTAATTCACCCCCCCTCTTAGTGCTTTTGATCCCAACAATTGGTATCAGAGTGGGGTTCACTCTCAATCGGATTAAAACTCAAGAGAGATAGCATATGCCAGAAACCAAAAGAGTCACTCTATTACACATCCGCCCATGTTTAATGGGATGGACTATACCTATTAGAAGACCCGAATGAGGATTTTCCTTATTTCCATGGATTTTGAACTTTGGAATATTGTTGAAAATAGATTTTCAAAGTCTTCTCTTCTAATGATCGATTGGAATGAATTGGAGAAGAAGACTTTCGCTCTTAATGCAAAGGCTATGAATGCCTTATTTTGTGTGCTTGATAAAAATGAGTTCAATCGTGTTTCGATTTGTGAACCTGCATTTGATATTTGGCATACACTCGAAGTGACTCACGAAGGCACAAGTAGAGTGAAAGAGTCAAAAATCAATCTGTTAGTACATTCTTATAAACTTTTTCGAATGAAACTGAGCGAGACCATAGGTGATATGTACACTCGTTTCATGGATGTCATCAATTGTCTAAAAGGACTCGGTAAAAGTTTTTCGGATTTTGAGCTCACTAAAAATTTCTAAGATCCCTTCCAAATAGTTGGGACCCTAAAGTCACTGCTATTCAAGAGGCTAAAGATTTAAACAACTTCCCTCTTGAAGAATTAATCGGGTCATTAATGACCTATGAAATGACTTGCAAAGCTTATGAAGAGCAAGAAGATATCCTTCCAAAGAACAGGAAGAATATGACACTTAACTCTAGAAGACCACTTGAGAAAAAACTCAAGTGATGATGACTTTGACGATGACTTAGCACTTCTAACAAGAAAATTTAAAAAAATCATTAAAAGAAATAAATTTAAAAATAACACTAAAAATAAAATTGAACCAAAAAAAGACCAAGTTATTTACTACGAATACAAGAAGCCGGGATGCTACAAAAGTGATTGTCTCCAAGCCAAGAAGAGAACACTAAAGAAGAAAGCGCTCAAAGCAACGTGGGATGACTCAAGTGCGTCTGAAGAAGACTAACACTAAGCAAGTTGCTCATTACGCCCTAATGGCCATCGGAGAGGAGGTAAAGAATTTAATTGATGCAGATTTATCATTTGATGAATTGTTAAATGTTTTCTATGACTTGTTTGATGAATGCAAAACAATTAGTAGAAAATATAAATTATTAAAAAAGGAGCATAATATTCTTATTAATAATTTTGATAAATTAAAAACTGAACATAATGATAGTTTAGCTCCATGTATGAAATGCCATGATTTAGAAACTCTCCAAAAGGAGAACTTGCTACTTAATGACACCTTAAAGAAATTCGAGGTTGGTAACAAGTCTTTGAATATGATCCTTACAAATAAGGGTCACGTTCCTAAAAGAAGTGGAATCAGATTTGTGAGAAGTCCTCACCAAAATCCAACCACCTTCATTAAAGGCCCTATCTTGCATGTATCGTACCAAAACAAATACAACTTTTGTTATAAATATGGACATAGAACTTATCATTGTCCATTCAAGAAAGTTAGTCCAAACAAATTGATTTAGGTTCCTAAAGGAATCATGATAAATTCCATGCAACATGATAAACAATTTAGATCAATTTTTGAGGCACCCAAAATTAAATGGGTACCTAAAACTTATCATTTCTTGTAGAAACATATACTATCACAAGCTAGGAGCAAGAGATGGTACCTTGATAGTGGATGCTCAAGGCATATGACCGGAGATCCATCTCAATTCTCTAAGCTCACTAGCCTAGACGAAGGTTATGTCACCTTCGGAGACAACAACAAGGGTAAAATCATTGGCAAAGGAACCATAGGTAACAAATCCAACTTTTTTATTGAAGATGTTTTGTTAGTTGATTGTTTAAAACATAACCTCTTGAGCATTAGTCAATTATGTGATAAAGGATATATTGTCAAATTTGAATCTAATGCTTGCATAATTGAAAAACCACACAAAAACACATCTATGATTGCATTAAAACAAAATAACGTATACACCATTGACATCAATGATCTTTATAATGAAATATGTTTTCCGATTTTGAATGACAATACTTAGCTTTGGCATAGGAGATTAGGTCATGTTAGCATGAAACTAATCACTCAAATTTCATCCAAAGAACTTGTAAGAGGAATTCCTCATATCAACTTCATCAAATATAATGTGTGTAATGCTTGTCAATTAGGAAAACAAATTAAGGGTAGCTTCAAATCTAAGAACCAAATAAGCATCTCTAGACCCTTACAATTGATCCATATGGACTTATTCATACCAATCTCTACATCAAGCCTAGGAGGTAGCAAATACGCCTTTGTTATTGTAGATGATTATAGTAGATACACGTGGACTTATTTCTTGAAACACAAAAATGAATACTTTAGATATTTCACCAAGTTTTGTAAACTTGTTCAAAATGAAAAGGGTTATATGATTTCATCAATTAGAAGTGATCATGGTGGTGAATTTCAAAGCCGTGATTTTCAAGAATTTTGTGAATTTAATGGATACAATCATAACTTCTCTACTCCAAGAAATCTTCAACAAAATGGAGTAGTAGAAAGAAAAAAATAAAAATTTACAAGAAATAGCAAGAACCATGTTGAATGAACACAGCCTATCCAAATATTTTTGGGTCAAAGCCGTAAACAACTCCCTTACTCACCAAAACTTCCTATGAGTTGTGAAACAACCAAAAACCCAATGTTTCATATTTTAATGTTTTTGGGTGTAAGTATTTTATCTTGAATGAAAAAGATGCCTTAGAAAAATTTGATGCTAAATTCCATAAAGGAATTTTTCTTGGTTATTCTTTGGTTTCTAAAGCTTTTCGTATCTTCAATAAAAGAACTTTAATTATAGAAGAATCCATTCATGTTGTTTTTAATGAGATTTTTGAAATTAAGAAAAATGATTTTGATGATGATGTTAATTTCAATTATTTGAATTTAAATGAAACCCCTTCTCCAACTAGCAACTTGGATGTATCCACTTCCGAAACATCCTTACCCAAGGAGTAGAAGTATTTAGATGCTCATCCTAAGGAGCTAATCTTAGGAGATACATCTAAGAGGGTTCAAACACGTTCTTCTCTTAAAAATTTTTGTGCCAACATCGCTTTTCTCTCCCAAATTGAACCTAAATGTATTGACGAAGCCATGAAAGATGATTCATGAATTATCGCAATGCAAGATGAGTTAAATCAATTTAAGAGAAATGAGGTGTGGAAGCTTGTTCCTAGGCCAAATGACCATTTAGTTATTAGTAATAAATGAGTCTTTAGAAACAATCAAAATAAATATGGTATCGTGGTTAGAAACAAGGCTAGATTAGTGGCCAAAGGTTTCAACTAAGAAGAAGGTATCGATTACAAAGAAACCTTCACTCCTGTGGCTCGATTAGAAGCCATAAGGATGCTTCTTGCTTATGTTAGTAATAATAATTTTAAGTTGTTTCAAATGGATGTTAAAAGTGCTTTTCTTAATGGCTTTATTTTCGTAGAAGTTTATGTTGAACAACCTCCCAGATTTGAAAATAATAGCCTCCCTAATCACGTGTTTAAATTAACTAAAGCTCTCTATAGTTTAAAACAAGCCCCAAGGGCTTGGTATGAGAGACTTTGTTCTTTTTTTATTGAAAATAATTTCTCAAAAGGCAAGGTCGATACTACATTGTTTATCAAAAATTTTAAAAATAATTTTTTCAATATTCAGATTTATGTTGATAATATTATCTTCGGTTCTACAAACGAATCTCTTTGTGAATCTTTTGCTAAAACTATGAGCCTTGAAATTAAAATGAGTTTGATGGGAGAATTAACCTTCTTCTTAGGCTTATAAATTAAACAACTAAGCAATGACATATTTATTAGTCAAACTAAATATGCTTTAGATTTACTAAAAATATTTAATATGGATAGCTCAAAAGCTATTAACACTCCTATGAGCACCTTCACTAAACTAAGTTAGAAATTGATGAAAGTGGAGAAAGCTTCGATCAAAAAACTTATAGGGGTATGATAGGAATTTTACTTTACCTCACTGCAACTAGACCATATATCATGTTCAGTGTAAGACTTTATGCTAGGTTTCAATCGAACCCTAAGATATCTCATCTCAAAGCAGTTAAAAGAATACTTATATATCTTAAAGGTACCATAAATATAGGATTATGGTATCTAAAAACCGAGAATTTTGAGCTAATTGCTTATGCTGATGTGGATTTTGCTGGGTGTAGATTAGATAAAAAAAACACATCAGGAACATGTCAATTCTTGGGACATGCCCTTGTTTCCTGGTCATCTAAGAAACAAAACTTAGTTGCACTATCAAAAACCGAAGCTGAGTATATTGCAGCTAGTGCATGCTATGCACAAGTTGTATGGATGAAAAATACCTTAGAAGATTATAAAGTTTATTTTAAAAATATTCCCATTAAATGTGATAACACAAGTGCAATATATTTAACAAAGAATCTCATTCAATACTCAAGAACAAAATATATTGATATTAGACATCACTTTATAAGAGATCATGTCACTAATCATGATGTAATTATAGAGTTTATTGATATTAAACATCAACTAGCTGATAATTTTACAAAGCCTTTAAATGAAGAACAATTTGATTTCATTAGAAGAGAATTAGGAATGTTGATGTGTCCGAATGCATGAACTTATTAAATTTATTTTTCGGACTTTCTTGATTCAATGATCAATGACTTAATTATGTTGAATCTCGGATTTTGATGATGCAATCAATTGATGAGTTAATTGATCTAATCCATATTATTGAGTTAAGTGTGCAGGATTAACTACGATAACCAGAAAACACAAAGCAAGGATACCGGAGTCAAGTTCGATGGACGTTTAAGAGTTACGAAGAATCGTCGGAGATGTCTTTAGAACCAACCGAAAAATATCGAAACCATGTCGAATTTTTTCGAATTTCGCCAAAGAGATCGTCGGAGGTTCACGGAGATCACCGAGAAGGCTCGCTACTCATTAAAGTCATCACAAGTTCAAGAGCTTGCTGGGAGCCCGTCGGAAGAAGTTCGTTTGGAAGCTTCATGGGAACAAGACTTCGACGTTGTGTTGAAAAATTGCTTAGGATGTGTTTTTTAGGTAGTTAACGTGTAATTAGGATTCGGATTAAGAGATAATCCTATATCCTGGTTAGGGGCCAACTGGGCCCAAAATTAGACTTGGTTTGGGCTAAGTTTGAAGCCCAACCAGTCAACCGAAAAGTCTGGCGGTAGCACCGCCCAACACCCGAGAGCTGGGCGGTGGCACCGCCCAGTGCCCGAGAGCCAGGCGGTGGCACCGCCTGAGCTGGGCAGTGGCACCGCCTAGCACTGTCAGCGCCTGACACTGACAGGCGGTGGCACCGCCACTAACAGGCGGTGACACTGCCAGCATCGAGAACTCCACGAGAATTCAAATTTGGAGCCCAAATTTGAATCCTCTTGAGGCCTATAAATACCCCTCAAATCTCAACTGAGATTACAACTTTTTGAGCAGCAATTGATTGAGAGAAAAATCTTAGAAAGTGTTAGCAAGTCTAGTTTTCAATTTGCTAGAAAGTTCTCCTCCTTTCTTGCTGAAAATTTGTAAGAGGTTGAACTGTTTGCAAAAGGTTGTAAGAGGGGTATTTGCCCTTCCATTTCAAGAGATTTGCTAGTGGAAGGTGGGAGCCTTATCGAAGAGGGGCCTCTCAAGTGGATGTAGGTCATTTGACCGAACCACTCTAAAATCAGCGTGATCTTTGGTTTGCATTTCATTATTGCTATTTACATTACTGCAAACCTTCTTACATGTTTTAGTTCCTTACTACCTTTGCTGTGCATATTTAAGAATACGCTTTCAAGTTAAGCTTTTCAAGTTCTGTTCTTCTCGTACGAAAGATTTATTAAAATCGAAGTTTTAATCCGCTGCACTAATTCACCCCCCCCCTCTTAGTGCTGCTCCCATCCTAACAATTGGTATCATAGCGGGTTCACTCTCATATTTGGTTTAATACCCACGAGAGATGGCTTACTCCAGCATGCATGAGTGACACTCTATCACACGTCCACCCATGTTTAATGGGTCGGATTACACGTATTGGAAGACTCGGATGAGGATCTTCCTCATTTCTATGGATTTCGAGCTTTGGACTATTGTGGAAAACGGATTTCAAAAATCTTCTCTTCCGATGAGCGAATGGAATGAATCGGAGAAGAAGGTTTTTGCTTTAAATGCAAAGGCTATGAATGCCTTGTTTTGTGCACTAGACAAAAATGAATTTAATCGTGTTTCAATTTGTGATTCGGCTTTTAATATTTGGAGAACTCTTGAGGTCACTCATGAAGGCACTAGCCGAGTGAAAGAGTCCAAAATCAACATTCTTGTGCACTCTTACGAACTTTTCCGAATGAAACCAAGTGAGTCCATCGGAGACATGTACACCCGTTTTACGGATGTTATTAATGGACTCAAAGCTCTTGGTAAAGATTTTACTAACTTTGAACTAGTAACTAAAATCTTAAGATCCCTCCCTAAAAGTTGGGATCCAAAAGTTACGGCCATTCAAGAGGTCAAAAACCTTAAAACATTCCCTCTTGAAGAACTCATTGGGTCTCTAATGACCTACGAAATGACATGTCAAGCTCATGACGAGCTCGAGAACCCCCTTCCAAAGAACAGAAAGGATATGACACTCAAATCACAAGAAGACCACTTGAAAGGAACATCAAGTGATGAGGACAGTGACAATGACATTGCACTTTTGACTCTAAAATTCAAAAAATATTTAAGGAAGAACAAATTTAAAAATAATACAAAAAATAAATTTGAACAAAAGAAGGACCAAGTGATTTGCTATGAATGTAAAAAACCGGGACACTACAAAAACGATTGCCCTCAAGCCAAAAAGAGAACACCAAAGAAGAAGGCGCTCAAGGCAACATGGGATGATTCAAGCACGTCCGAAGAAGAGGAGTCCAACACCGAGCAAGTTGCTCACTACGCCCTAATGGCCTTCGAAGAAGAGGTAACGAATTTAATTAATACAGATTTACCTTATCATGAATTATTAAATGCCTTCCATGAGTTATTTGATGAATGTAAGACAATTAGTAGAAAATACAAATTGCTAAAAAAGGAGCATGATAGTCTTACTTGTGCTTTTGATAAATTAAAAACTGAATATCATGATAGTCTAGCTCCATGTGCTAAATGCCATGATTTAAATACTCTCCAAAATGAGAACTTGGTACTTAAGGACACCTTGAAGAAATTCGAGGTCGGTAGCAAGTCCTTAAACATGATCCTTACAAATAAGGGTCACGTCCCTAAAAGGAGTGGAATTGGATTTGTGAGAAATACTCACCAAAATCCAACCACCTTCATTAAAGGTCCTATCTTACATGTTCAACACCAAAGCAATTGCAACTTTTGTTGCAAATATGGACATATGACTTACCAATGTCCATTCAAGAAAATTAGTCTAAACAAATTGATTTGGGTTCCTAAAGGAACCATGATCAAGTCTATACAACATGATAAACAAGCTAGATTAGTTTTTGAGGCACCCAAAAGTAAATGGGTACCTAAAAATAATTTCTTCTTGTAGAAACATACACCATCACATGCTAGGAGCAAGAGATGGTATCTTGATAGTGGATGCTCAAGGCATATGACCGGAGATCCATCCCAATTCACCAAGCTCACTAGCATGGACGAAGGCTATGTCACCTTCGGAGACAACAACAAAGGCAAAATCATTGGCAAGGGAACCATAGGTAACAAATCAAGTTTTTCCATTGATGATATGTTACTAGTTGATGGATTAAAACATAATCTATTGAGCATTAGTCAATTATGCGATAAAGGTTATATCGTTAGATTTGAATCAAATATGTGCATTATTGAAAAACCAAATCATAACATGACTATGATTGCTTTAAAACAAAATAATGTCTATACCATCAATCTTGATGAACTAAGTAATGAAGTGTGTTTCTCCGCCATAAATGATGATGCTTGGCTTTGGCATAAGAGATTAGGCCATACAAGCATGAAAACAATATCTAAAATCTCATCTCAAGAATTAGTACGAGGGATTCCGAATATGAAGTTTATTAAAGATAAGGTATGCGATACATGTCAACTAGGGAAGCAAATAAAAACAAGCTTCAAATCAAAAAATCAAATTAGCACCACTAGACCATTACAATTGATCCATTTGGACTTATTTGGACCAATTGATATAACTAGTCTAGGTGGAAGCAAATATGCTTTTGTGATTGTGGATGACTACTCTAGATATACTTGGACCTATTTCTTAGCTCACAAAAGTGATTGTTTCAAGTATTTCTCTAAATTTTGTAAACTCACTCAAAACGAAAAAGGGTTCATGATTTCATCAATTCAGAGTGATCATGGTGGCGAATTTCAAAACCGTGACTTTCAAAATTTTTATGAAGTTAATGGATACAATCACAACTTCTCCACTCTAAGAAATCCTCAACAAAATGAAGTAGTTGAAAGGAAAAATAGAAACCTACAAGAAATGGCAAGAACTATGTTAAATGAACATAGTTTACCTAAGTATTTTTGGGCCGAAGCCGTAAATACGGCTTGCTACATCATAAATAGAGTCCTAATAAGACCATCCTTATCAAAAACTCCCTATGAATTATGGAATAACAAAAAACCAAATATTTCCTATTTTAAAGTTTTCGGTTGTAAATGCTTTATTTTAAATGAAAGGGATGCCTTAGGAAAATTTGATGCTAAATCCGATGAAGGCATCTTTCTTGGTTACTCTTCTGTTTCTAAAGCTTTTCGGGTTTTTAATAAAAGAACCTTAGTAATTGAAGAGTCTATTCATGTAGTTTTTAGTGAAGTTTCAAATTTAAGAAAAATGATTTTGATGATGATCTTGGTTTTGATAATTTGAATTTAAATGAACTCCCTCCTCAAAATAGCAACTTGGATGCACCTTCTTCCGAAATTTCCTTACCTAAGGAATGGAAGTATATAGATGCTCATCCAAAGGAGCTAATTATAGGGGATACATCTAAATGGGTTCAAACTCGTTCCTCTTTCAAGAATTTTTGTGCTAATGCCGCCTTCCTCTCTCAAATCGAACCTAAGTGCATTGATGAGGCCATAAAAGATGATTTTTGGGTTATTGCAATGCAAGAGGAATTGAATCAATTTTAGAGAAACAAGGTGTGGGAGCTTGTTCCTAGACCTAGTGACCATTTAGTGATTGTTACTAAGTGGGTCTTTAGAAACAAGCAAGACGAAAATGGTATCGTGCTTAGAAACAAGGCTAGATTAGTGGCCAAAGGTTTCAACCAAGAAGAAGGTATTGATTACGAAGAAACCTTCGCTCCTATAGCTCGATTAGAAGCCATAAGGATGCTCCTTGCCTATGCTAATTGTTATAATCTTAAACCATTTCAAATGGATGTCAAAAGTGCCTTCTTGAATGGTTTTATTTCCGAAGAAGTATATGTCAAACAACCTCCCGGATTTGAAAATTCTCTTCTTCCTAATCATGTATTCAAATTGACTAAGGCTCTCTTTGGCTTGAAACAAGCTCCTAGAGCTTGGTATGAAAGGCTTAGTTCCTTTCTTATTTTAAATAATTTTACCAAAGGTAAGGTTGATACTACATTGTTTATTAAACATTTTAAAAATAATTTTCTTATTATGCAAATTTATATTGACGATATTATTTTTGGCTCTTCGGATGAATCACTATGTGAATCATTTGCCAAATCTATGAGTCATGAATTTGAAATGAGTTTAATGGGAGAATTAACTTTTTTTTTAGGATTACAAATCAAACAACTTAAGGATGGTATATTTCTTAACCAATCTAAATATACGTTAGAATTGTTAAAACGATTTAACATGGATAATTCAAAAGCAATAAACACCCCTATGAGTATTGCGACTAAGTTAGATATAGATGAAAATAGTGAAAATTTCGATCAAAAAACATATAGGGGTATGATAGGTAGTCTACTCTACCTTACCGCGACTAGACCAGATATCATGTTTAGTGTAGGACTTTGTGCTAGGTTTCAATCAAATCCTAAATTATCTCATCTTAAAAGTGTTAAAAGAATATTTAGGTATCTTAAAGGAACTCTAAATTTAGGTTTATGGTATCCAAAATCCGAAAATTTTGATTTAATGGCTTATGCGGATGCCGATTTTGGGGGATGTAGGATTGATAGAAAAAGTACATCCGGAACATGCCAATTTTTAGGACATGCACTTGTTTCTTGGACTTCCAAGAAACAAAATTCAGTTGCACTATCTACGGCGGAAGCCGAATACATTGCTGCGAGTGCATGCTGTGCACAAGTTGCATGGATGAAAAATACATTAGAAGACTATGGAATTCATTTTAAAAATATCCCCATAAAATGTGACAATACTAGTGCCATATGTCTTATTAAAAATCCAATTCAGCACTCTAAAACTAAGCACATTGACGTTAGGCACCATTTCATACGCGATTATGTCCTTAACAATGATGTTGTTATAGAATTCATTGACACGAAGCATCAATTAGCAGATATATTTACAAAAGCCCTAAATGAAGACAAATTTGAATTTATTAGAAGGGAACTAGGCATGTTAAATTGTCCCTTAGAGTAAGACGTTTGAATGTAGTTTACGAAGATTGGCTCATCCTTGTCCCGCTCGTTTGTGGATTTGATTTCATCCTCTTCTTTCGATTCCAAATGATATATTAAAATACAACTCAATATCTCAACCTTTGCTTGCGTCAAAGACCTCTGGAAATCAAGAAGGAGGAAGAAAAGTTTTTTTTCTTCTTCCGCGGCCAGCCAGCGGTGGCACCGCCAGAATCGGCGGTAGCACCGCCTGAGCGCTCGGGCGCCAGGTGGTGGCACCGCTTGTTCAGGCGGTGGCACCGCCCGAGAGCCCTTTTAAACCCGAGAGGGTTAGGGCCGGTGGTGACACCACCCCCAACCCGTGGAACTCTTGCTCCAACTCTCCCAAAATCTCTCAATCCCTCATTCTAACTTCTACAGACCTTGGAGAAGGAATATTGTTGGTCCAAACTCTCCATCATCTCAGAAACACTCTATAAGGTAAAATCTTCCCTTCACTCTCTTCTTGTGTCACCTATTCATTACAATTCATATTTCTCTTATCATTTTGTCTAGAAAATGGCTCATAAGAGATCAAAAGGGAAAAGGATTGAAGGAGATTCATATGACCATAATCTTTTTAGATCCAAAGAAGATGCCCTTAGATTTCCAAACTTTGAAACAAGATATGTCCATAAGGGAAAATACGTTGATCTTGATGAACTAGGAGATTTAGAACCCATTAGGTGGTTTGCTCATCTAGAGGCCCTATCTCTCTTACAAATAGATGAACCAATTTATCCTAGATTAGTTAAGCTCTTTTATGCAAACCTATGGGTAGATAACGATAGCCTAAGTTCTTACATGTTAGGAACACAAATTAGGATTTCTGATAATTCTATTTGTGAACTAATCGACATCACTGAAAAAGATAGGGGCTGCTATTTTAGAACAAAATGGGATGTGAATATAATAGGAGCAACCTACGCCGAAGCTGTCGAAACCATTTTTGCAAACTCAAACTTTAGAATAATACCCAAGAGTTACGAACACTTACTACCTTTTAACTCTAAGATTCTTCATCATATCATGACAAGCATACTATTCCCTAAGCAATATCATCTTGATGAAATGAGTACAGTAGAGATAAGCACCATGTATTGGATCATGACTGGTCAACAAAACTGTTTTGGATACTCAATACGGCAACACATGCAGGAAATTACAGCTAAAGATATTATGTTGCCATATGGGGGGTTAATCACTAGATTTCTTCGTGCCTATAACATTTGCATCCCACCCGATGAAGAAACAATTCAGAGTAATAGATATAACGTCATCAATAAAAATCTACTAAAGAGACTTAGGTGCATATTTAACAATGGAATATGGGTAAGGCAACCTAGAAGAACAGATCCTATTCCTCCATCAGTAGACCAACAAGAAACACCAATTCTTATGGGAAATTAATCTCCTCCTCCTAGTCCCTTTGATGCAGCGCCTTCAGCTCCTGTTTCATCCTCTGAAGGAATCATTATGGCAGAACTATCTCAGATCAAATTCCAACAAGACTAACTCAAATCGCAGCAGGAACAAATTCAACTCCAGCAAATGGAAATTTTAAAGGAACTACGACAGCTAAACCAAAAAATAGATGTTATATATCAGCACTATGGATTACCTCCTACGGATTGATGTATATTTTTATTCTATTTTGTTTTACTCTTGATCTCATGTTCCAAGCTGGTCGTCTTTTGAACAAAAACTGAACTTTTGTTATTTAAATTCTAGATATATGCTTCTGGATGAATGCTGATTTTTCTTTTTGAACATGAATGAATGGATAACGAGTTTCAACTTAACGAAGTTGAATTTTTGATAGAATGAATGCTAAATTTTTCTGTAAAATATTTTTTCTTTTTGTTAATAACAAAGGGGGAGAAAAGTGATGACTTATAGCATAAATAAGCTAATGTGATATGAATGTCTTATGTGCCTTGCATAATCCGTGAGTATATCGCACAATCGATTGATCATATTGAATGCATATCTAAAATGTATGATCATGTTGAAAATCTTTATCTCTTATCTTTCGACTTGAAAAAGATTTTCATCGAAGTTTCGCATTTACATTATACTTAATGAGAACAACGATAAGTTCTACGGTTAGAACTTATCGGTTTATGCTTGAATTCAATGGGATGAAATTCAAGTGTTTTATCTTCTCATAATATGGCATATAGATAGGGGGAGTTATGTTTAACTCCGTCATCAATTGATTGTCATCATCAAAAAGGGGGAGATTGTTGAATCTCGGATTTTGATGATGCAATCAATTGATGAGTTAATTGATCTAATCCATATTATTGAGTTAAGTGTGCAGGATTAACTACGATAACCAGAAAATACAAAGCAAGGATACCGGAGTCAAGTTCGATGGACGTTTAAGAGTTTGAAGAATCGTCGGAGATGCTGCCGGAACCAACCGAGAAAAAATCGGGAACCTATCGGAATTTTCGGAAGTTCGCCGAAGAGATCGTCGGAGGTTCATGGAGATCACCGAGAAGGCTCAGCTACTCATTAAAGTCATCACAAGTTCGGGAGCTTGCTGGGAGCCCGTCGGAAGAAGTTCGTCGGAAAGCTCGCCAGAACAAGACTCAACGTTCGCGGTTGAAAAATTACTTAGGATGTGTTTTTGTTAAGTAGTTAACGTGTAATTAGGATTAAGATTAAGAGATAATCCTATATCCTGGTTAGGGGCCAACTGGGCCCAAAATTAAACTTGGTTTGGGCTATGTTTGAAGCCTAACCAGTCAATCGAAAAGTCTGGCGGTGGCACTGCCAGACTGGGCGGTTGCACCGCCTAGCACCCGAGAGCTGGGCGGTGGCAGCGCCCAGTGCCCGAGAGCCAGGCGGTGGCACCGCCTAGCACTGTCAGCGCCTGACACTGACAGGCGGTGACACCACCTGTCAGTGGCGGTGCCACCGCCTGCATCGGGAACTCCACGATAATTCAAATTTGGAGCCCAAATTTGAATCCTCTTGAGGCCTATAAATGCCCCTCAAATCTCAGCTGAGATTACAACTTTTTGAGCAGCAATTGATTGAGAGAAAAATCTTAGAAAGTGTTAGCAAGTCTAGTTTTCAATTTGCTAGAAAGTTCTCCTCCTTTCTTGCTGAAAATTTGTAAGAGGTTGAACTATTTGCAAAAGGTTGTAAGAGGGGTATTTGCCCTTCCATTTCAAGAGATTTGCTAGTGGAAGGTGGGAGCCTCATCGAAGAGGGGCCTCGCAAGTGGATGTAGGTCATTTGACCGAACCACTCTCAAATCGGCGTGATCTTTGGTTTGCATTTCATTATTGCTATTTACATTACTGCAAACCTTCTTACATGTTTTAGTTCCTTATTACCTTTGCTGCGCATATTTAAGAATACGCTTTCAAGTTAAGCTTTTCAAGTTCCGTTCTTCTCGTACGAAAGATTTATTAAAACCGAAGTTTTAATCCGCTGCACTAATTCACCCCCCCCCCCCCCCCCCCTCTTAGTGCCGCTCCGATCCTAACAAATTGCTATGATGAGAATTTTACATGATTACATGTCTTAATAACATGTTAGAAATTATGCGGTTTGGATGCAAAAATTTCCATGATGATGAGTATTTGAAAAGCTATGGCAAAAATGTATCAGAATGCATGAATGTGTTAAATTTCACTTTCGGACTTTCTTGATCCTAACAATACATGATTTAGTATTTCTCTTCGGGACTTAATATAGCTTTCATAAGCCTATGTCATATCAAGTTTGTTTCATATCATTGATTTTTGACATATGGAATCAATTAACAAATGCATCTCCCATAGATTTACCTTGTGAAAAATATTTTTTTGAGAAATGGATTTGATGAAATGATTCCTTCTTATGAATTCCTTCTTGATGAAGGAAGATTTTTAAAATGATGTATGATTTAATCTCTTATCATTTTAACTTCGTTAGTAAGTTCACAATGGCTTTCCTTCATCATGCAAAACATTAATGACAAATAAAATGGAAGAAGTAATGAAAGCTATCTTCATGTCATGTTTGCTTGAAAATTCTGTATAATTGGTATCCTATCACTTATTATTGAAAAATGACATGAACCATTTATGACATGAATCATTACCACACTTATGCTTAAAATTTGCTTAAATCATTCTCCTTTTTGCTGTTGACAAAGGGGGAGAAATATGTGGTAAATTGATGATAGAATTGCTATAATTGCCATATTTACATTATGTTAAGATATCAAAAGCTTACATCGTAATTTTCGATATTGATATCTTAAAATATGTGGTAAATTAATAATAGAATTCCTATACACGTGAAATGTTTGCATTAATGAAAAGATATCTAGAGCTTACATTGCAATTTTACAATGTTGATATCTTGCCATGTGATGAAATGCTATGATTGCTATACACTTAAAATGTTTGCATTGTGTTAAGATATCAAGAGCTTACATCGCAATTTTACAATGTTGATATCTTGCCATGTGATGAAATGCTATTATTGCTATACACTTGAAATGTTTGCATTATGTTAAGATATCAAGAGCTTACATCGTAATTTTACATGTTGATATCTTACCATATGATGAATTGCTACGATTGCTATTTTTCATATTTGAAATTTAAGACGTGAAAATGGATGTCAAGCCTTGATATTATTTTCAGAGAGATACATCATGATAGGAATCATGATGGGAGTATTGATAAGGTTAAATGAACTTAACTTATCAATATGTCTTTTGAATTCAAAGGCTTTGAATTCAAGAATGACTTATCTCAAGTATGACATATAGATAGGGGGAGTTAATGTTAACTCCGTCATCAATTGATTGTCATCATAAAAAAGGGGAAGATTGTTGAATCTCGGATTTTGATGATGAAGTCAATTGTCATTTGGTTATCTAATCCATATGTTGAGATAAGTGTGCAGGATTAACTACGATGGTAGTAAGACATGTAGTAGGTGTTGCACCAAAGTCAAGACCAAGATCACATTGGGGGTTCGAGAGTTCGACGGAAGTCCGGATCGTCATCGAAGGTTCTACGGGAACAAATCTGAGAAGTCCAAGAGCTTGCCAAAGAAGCTCGTCGAAACTCGCTAAGAGGATTGTCACAAGTCTAGGAGTTTGCCGGAAGTCCGCCGGAGCATCGCCGAGGGTTCGTCGAATGTTCGCCGGAAGTTCGCCGGAAGCTCGTCGGAAGAAGCGATTGACGCACCGGAACATGAGTTGCAGTATTAATGTCTTAAATGTCATAGTTAGTATGAAGATTAAATTAGGAATGAAAGGTAATCCCATTAACTTAATTTGGGGCCAATTGGGCCCTTGAAAGACCCAAATTGGGCTGAATGGATTAGCCCATTCAGACCCAGATTTTCTGGCTGGCGGTGGCACCGCCCAGAAGCTCGGTCTCCGAGCGAAGTCAGGCGATGGTACCGCCTGAGCTCGATCTCCAAGCGAAGTCAAGCGATGGTACTGCCCCTATCAGGTGGTTATACTGCTTGAGCTTAGTCTTAGAGCAATGTTAGGCGGTAGTACCGCACTGTTCTGGCGGTGGTACCGCGAAGACCCCAGAAATCCGGGAGATAACACTTTTGAGCTCTAAATTCAAACCAGTTGGGGCCTATATAAACCCTACCCTTTTCTGTATGAAAGGGCATCGAAAGCTTGCATTTATTCTAAGAATTTGAGAGCTTAAAAGTGTTGTAAAAGGCTAGAAGTTCTTCTCCCTCTTTTCTTCTAAGTTTTGATCATTCAAGAGAGGAGTGAAAATCTGTAAGGGTTGTCTCCTAAGCTTGTCAAAAAGAGTAAAGCTATAAAAGGGTGGTTGGCCTTCGCCTATTGAAGGAAGGCCTCTAGTGGACGTCGGTGACCTCATCGGAGGAGAAAGCCAAAAGTGGATGTAGGTCAAGATTAACTGAACCACTCTAAATCTCGATTTGCATTTACATTCTGCTCCTTATCTTAATTACAAACTGCCTCCGTTGCTTTACATCAACTACAGTTCCGTTTACTCTTAAGTTGAAGAACTTTCCGAAATGGTTTTCATCGAAAATGATTACATCATACAAACGTCATTTTAATCAACAAAAGTTTTCCGTTGTACTAATTCACCTCCCCCTCTCTTAGTGCTTTTGATCCCAACAATGATTGGGCCAAGTTGTAGCCCCTATTCCTCACCGGTGCTACTTGTACGTAAGAAGGACAGAACTTGGTGGATGTGCATCGACTATCGAGTTTTAAATAGCATCACCATCAAGGATATATACCATATTCTAGTAGTTGAAGAATTGCTAGATGAAAGGGAGCACGATTCTTCACAAAGCTGGACTTTCGATCCGGGTATCATCAAATACGAGTGTGCGAAGAAGACATACCGAAAACCACCTTTCGAACATACAATGACCACTATGAATTTTTGCTTTCTTCAACAGAAGGTGGAATATCTTGGGCATATTATATCATAGGAAGGTATGGCGATGGACCCCTCCATAACTGAAGCAATGCAGAACTAGCCGACCGTGAGGAATAAAAAATTGCTACATGACTTTCTAGGTTTAATAGGCTACTATCGTAAGTTCATGAAAAACTATGGAAAGATTAGTGCACCACTTACTTCCTTGCTAAAAAAATATGCTTTCCAATGGTTGAACAAAGCCACAGTTGCCTTCAACAAACTTAAAGTCGCAATGATGATAATGCCCATACTAGCGCTACACGACTTCGGCAAGACTTTTGTTATTAAAACTGATGTCTCCAAAGTCGGAATTGTTGTTGTACTAATGCAAGATGGCCGCCCCCTCACTTATACCAATAAGACGTTATCTCCTTCCCATCTCAAGATGACTATTTACGACAAGGAGATACTCGCGATTGTGCATGCGGTGGCCAAGTGGAGACCTTACTTGATCGGGCAACTCTTTCAAATCAAGATCGACCATAAAAACCTAAAATATTTTTTGGAGTAGAAGATATCTTCCCTTGAGTGACAAAAATGGATAACAAAGCTTCTTGGATATGATTATGAAATAACTTACAAAAAGGTGAAAGAGAATGTTGTTGTAGATACGCTTTCGCAGCTACCCGAGCAAGTTGAATTTTCGGTCGTTTCACTTTCGACCAGCGACTTCCTTGAGAATATTAAGATGGAATGGCAGGAAGATCCATAGACTAGTAAGATCATTAAAGAATTGGAGGAAGCACCAAGCCCCGTGGCTCATTACAATTGAGACTCAAAAGAATTATGCTATAAAGGATGCATTGTGCTTGTGCCAAATTATACTTGCATCTACATGAGCAGATTTTGGACAGAGTTATTCCACATATAGGGCACTAAATTGAAAAGGAGTACGATGTATCACCCATAAATCGACGGCTAGACGGAAGTGGTGAATAGGTGCTTGGAGATAGCCCAAAGCCATCCACCAAATATGACTACCCAAGGAGAACTCCAGACCCAATCGAGTGCCATTATTGATTGACAGATCATGACCCGACGACGATGACCCACTACTGAAGTGCTAATACAGTGGGTGAACTTACCAGCAGAAGGCGCCATTTGGGAGAACTATAAATGACTTGAATATCAAATTCCCAGAGTTCATGGAATCTCAACCTCGAGGACAAGTCTGATTTGAAGAGGGCGGGTCTATTAGGACTCTAGCTAGGAGAGTCCTAATAGAGAGGGGTATTCATGTAAAATCTACCTAAGCCAACCCCTATTAAAGAGATGAAGAGACCGGCTAGGGTTAGGAGGTTGTTTCTTAGAGAAGAATTAGGAGTTGTAAAGGAATAGGAGTCTTGAGCAGAAGTCCAATTAGGAGTTGGTTAGAAGTTGGAGTCTTGAGTAGGAGTCCTATTAGGAGTTAGGGTTTAGAAGCCCTATAAATAGCCATGTATTCATCCTCTTTTCTTAAGCAATAGATTAATCTTTTCTGTAGCCTTTAAGTAGCATCTTGGAGAGAGGAACCCTTATAGAGTTCCAAGGAGACCGATCCCCTAAAGAGATCAACCCCAAGTTTAGAATCTACAAGGGTTCTAACACTGTGTTTGGGTAGTACCACCGCCTAACATAGTCTCGGAGACTCTGCCACGATGGTGCCACCCGTTGGGTCACTATTTGGGCCTTTTATTGGACCCAACACAGTCCATACATAGGCCCAACTAGCCCCTAATTGGGTTGGCCCAATTCTAATCTCAATTATGTGCTAACTTCAAAATCTAAGACATTTACTAAGCTAAACAAGTTTGTAGTATATGTTTCTTCTGGCGATCTTCCGATGATCTCTCGGTAATGTTCCAACAGACTCCCGGCAAACTCTTGGACTTCACGACAATCTTCTTGGTGAGTTTCGATGAGTTTTTTTGGCAAGCTCCTGGTCCTCTCGGTCAATTCCGATATAACTTCGAACGAACTATCACCAACAAAGTTCTAAATAGGATACTTGATGTAATACTTATGTATGTCCATGTCTTTTGGTATGTTCATGCTTTGCACAACATGTAGAGAGACGGTCGAAGGTTTAATAGTCACATTTTAGTTGGGTTTGGTAGCCGCTTTAGGCTTGTAAATAAAGGTTGTGTCATGTGGACACTTGCGAGAGATATTCAATCTATAGTGGACCATTTTGACCCTTTGTTGTGTAACTATTCAGAGCTTGTAAAGTCTATTTGTAATTTACAATATCTATGAAGTGTTTTCGAAAATATTTGCTTGTGGATCCCGAGTGAGGTGTTTTCTCTAACCTGTTTTCTCTTTTGTAGGTCCTAAGGGACCATGGGAGGCTTCGGGGAGGCTGACCTTTGCGGACGAACATGCAAGGGTGCCACACGACTTAGGCAAAACTAGCTAAGTCCATAACAAATGGTATCAGAGCGAGACAAGCACTCATAGAAAAACTTAGCATACAAACGTGGGGGACCTAGCGGGGCTGCGTTGAGGGCAGTTAGTACACGCACGACCATTTGGGGGAAAACAAGCATGGAGATGTAGAGATAAGGAGTCACTCAGAGGAGCAGGTATCTGAGATTGGCATTCAGAGGAATAGCCAACCCTTCGCGCAAGAGGCACCATGAGAATAGGCAAGTTTGGAAGAATGCGGAGCGCACAAAGATTAGGATGGCTGAGTTTGAGCTATGGCTCAACGTTGACAACCATACTTGATAGTGCTTAAGGCAAGCAAGGTGCTTGGTAGAGGATGAGACCATGCAAGGTGGAATGAGTTGCTCGATGACCGAAAGAGTTGTGCAAAGCTCATAGAGGTGAGGGGAATTGCTAACTCGAAGAATTTGGTACTCATGCATGGGCTTGTATACGGATGATGGAATGTTCGCGGCCATCCCAAGGCAACCAAACCTCAGCGCCATGGAGCATTGAAACTTTCTCTTCGGCATATGAAGGATACGTCCGTAGGAGGCTGAAGTGTGCAGCGAGTTCAGCATGTTGCTAGGCCTTGAGTGGTGCAGTGGTGGCTGTATTGACATGGAGTCACAATCTAGCAAGTGCATTTGCAGGAGGCAGAACAATGCGTAGTTTGTTCAGCAAATCGAAGTAGTCCAAGGGGATGGTGGTCTTCGAAACGAAGAGAGATGTTGCTCCAACGGGATAGATATCTAGGAGGGATAAGTCTCGGTTCTCCAAAGGGAGAATTATATGCAACAGATTGTACATGTTGAGGAGGAGTACCTCAACAAACAACAACTCCATGAAGCTTAATGGATCGAGAAGCGGTGAGGAGCCATCGCATGATATCGCTTGAGAGAATGCATTGGTGGATGCATTGCGAGATCAAGTGAGGGAGCGACCCAAAGCAACATAAATTAAGGCACACTTGGAGTCGATATGGAGATTGGACTTAAGGGAGGGCTGACCCATGGAATAGTGGGCACTAGGGCCACCATCAACTCAATGCAAAAACGAGGAGTAGAGCAACTTGAGTGTAACTTGGCGAAGTACCCAAGCCGCATGAAGGGAGCCAGCATAGAAGATGGAACATGGAGCGGAGGCACAGTGCTTTCCTTGGACAGAGGTCAAGGACATGAACTCTTACAAAGGCAAGAGAAGGATCATATTGTTCCATGGGTCCTTCATTCTGACGAAGCGGGCTCATCTTGCATGGTGCCAAATACGAAGGGAGCTTATAGGCACATGCACCTTATCTCGGAGTAGCATTTGACGGAGGAACTAAGGCGACTCAACTTGCAAAGGCAAAGTTGGGTTCAAAAGGCCTTGGTACGGGATAAGAGGATGTGGAGGTGGGTACTCTTGAAGAATATGCCACAGTGTTGCCATTCAAGTTGCCATGAAGGAAGCGATGCACAGCGGAGATTGTGCCAGTAGGGGCGGAGGCCTAGGATCCAGACAATGGTGTACCACTTTCAGCGAAGTCGATGGACTTCGAGAGCTACTAGGCAATGGACTATCCTAGAGCGGTGCTTTATCTAGGTGTGACCCAAGAGTGGGTGGATGAAGGTTGATTGCCAAAGGAGCGAACAAAATCGAAGGTGAAAGAGACGCTGCGATGTATTGGCAAATGCCACACATTGAGGGATCACAATTTGAGTTCATCCCACAAGGATCAGAATGCAATAGAGATGTCACTAGGAGGTGACATTGTGCCCCCCAGGCAGTGGTACCACCAGACCTGGGTGGTGGTACCACCCAAGGTAGTATCAGTCAGACTGACACTAGGCGGTGGTACCGCCCGTGCTCGGGGAACCCAGGATGGGAAAGTTTTAGGCTCCAAGTTTGAATCAACTTGAAGCCTATAAATACCTCTCTCATCCCTGGTTAAAGCACACAAGCACAGAGAGATTAAAAAAGAGAAAATGCTGCTACGTTCATAAGTGTATTCCCTCCTCTAGCTTAAACTTAGATTTTTATTTAGAGAGGAGAGTGAGTGCTTGTAAGGGTTGTCTCCTAAACCTGGTAAAAGGAGAAGAGGGGTGTAAAAGGTGATTGGCCTTCACCTATTGAAGGAAGGCCTCTAGTGGACGTCGGTACCTCGTCGGAGGAGGAAGCCGAAAGTGGATGTAGGTCACGTTGACTGAACCACTCTAAAAATCTGGTTTGCATTTTACTTTGAGCAATTTATCTTTACTACAAACCTCTTTAATAGCTCACTACCTTCAATACATTTACAAATGGGTTTCAAGTTAAGATCTTTACGAAAAGGTTTTCGTCGGAAACGATTTTTATCGAATGAAGTTTTATTCGAGACGTAATCTTTCCGCTGCACTAATTCACCCCCCCCTCTTAGTGTCGACCCCGATCCTGATAATAGGTATTAGAGCCTCGTAATTTCTCATTTGGATTAGCACCCAAGAGAAATGGCTCATTTCAGCTTTCAAGAGGGTCACTCTCTCTTTCGTCTTCCCTTTTTCAATGGGATAGACTACACTTATTGAAAAACTCGAATGAGAGTTTTCTTGCTTTCGATTGATTTAAATTTATGGAATATGGTCGAAAATAGTTTTCAAATGTCTTTTCTTCCAATGAACCATTGGAATGATTTGGAGAAGAAGATGTTTTCTCTAAATACAAAGGCTATGAGTGCCTTGTTTTGCGCCCTAGATAGAAATGAGTTTAATCATATTTCCACTTGCGAAATGGCTTTTGATATTTGGCATACTCTTGAAATCACACATGAAGGAACTAGTAAAGTTAAATCTTTAAAAATTAATTTCTTAATGCATGATTTCGAGCTTTTTCAAATGAAGCCGAGCGAAACCATTATTGACATGTACACTCGTTTTACAGATGTCGTCAACGGTTTAAAAGCTCTTGACAAATGTTTTTCAGATTTTGAACTTGTAAACAAGATTTTGCATTCTCTTAATAAAAGTTGGGATTCAAAAGTAACGGTAATTCAAGAATCAAAAAATTTGAATACCATTTCGATTGAAGAACTATTAGGGTCTTTAATGACCTATGAAATGATGTGCAATGCACGTAAATAACTCAAGAACAACCTTCCAATGAACAGAAAGGATTTGGAACATAGAACAATTGAAGACCACTCGAGCATAGCTCAAGTGATGGTGAACTTGAACTACTCATGAAATTTAAAAAGTTCATAAAACAAAAATTAAAGAACAAAAAGAACGCAACTACTTGCTTTGAACGAAAGAAGAAGAACAAAAATTGGGTTGAATCGAGCTCCTCTAAAGATGAGGAGAAAATCAAGAAAGGTGAGGTGGTAAACTATGCCTTAATGGCTTTTGACGATGAGGTAATCGAAACCCCATTAATTTACTTCAAAATTATATGATGCTTTTCATGATGTATTTTTTTTAATTTAGAATTATTTTTTCTTGAAAATTATACGTTTAAAAATAAAAATATAAAAATTATGATCATGCTAGTAATTTTGAAAATGATGATAAAAATTACATGTTTTATGTTAATGGAATAAAAAGTTAGATTTAAATCTAATGATGATTCTATGAATGTTTTTTTTAAGAAGCATTAATGTGTTTCATGTTGATTTCCATATTATTCTCGATTTTGATTGAAGATGCTTCATGTTTAATGAAATCAGGATTAATGATTTAATGATGTATAATGATGAAAACATTAAGAGTTTCAATACCATGATTGACAATTTTATTCTATGCATGAGATTTTAAAGTAAGTTATACATGATGATGTTTGTGATTTATTGATCTCGATGATTTTTATGATAAATCTTGCACTTTCATTTTAAACGATAATGCATATTTTTGTTTGGCATAAAATGACAAAGGAATGCTTATATAAAATCAATCACTTCAAATGTATCACATAAAAAGGAAAATATGAATCTATTTATGAATTTTGTGAACCATGAAATTGATTTTGATGGTTTGCATTTAATGGGTTTTATCAAAATCACGATCTTGATTTGTCAAAATTTATAACATGAAATCCTTTATGAATCAAGATTTCTTACTCTTTATTCTCTTGCATTTTGAGAAAATTTTCAATATGAATCATAAGAGTTTTTATTCATGAATTGAAATCTTTTTCTTCTACGTTTCCTTTTGCGATTTACTAAGGAGAATATCTTTTTCAAAATTCATGACTTAAAATTTCATTTGAATATCTTTTATTATTTGATCTCCTAAGATCTCTCCTTGAATATTTAAAGAGGAGAATTTTCTAGATGAATCATGATTTTGATGATTGAAGATTTGATATGCATGAATTGGGATCTTGTTCTCTTACTATTCTTTTTGCTATTCACTAAAAAGAACACTAATTCTAATAGACCATGATATGCTATTTGATATCTTTTAAGATTTATTACTTGAATTTTATTATATAAAATTCCTTGTATTCATGAAGTAATATCTCATCACCAAGTTCTTGATATTCTTAATGTGATGATATGAATGCATGCAACACTATGATTTTTTTCTTAGATAAAAATGCATGCAATACTATGATTTTTTAAATAATATGAAAATCAATAATTATCATTTTCTGAAATAATACTCTAGAATGATGATTTGGAATCATGCATATAATAATGATTTTATATTTTATATACATGATGATTTGGTTTTATGCATGCAATACTTTAACTTATGATAATAATGCATGTAATGATGAAATATTCATAATAAAATAATTATTTTGAAATTCATGACTTGAATTTTCATCTATGTTATTTATCTTTGTCATAATTTAAAAATTGATGTAAAGGGACTTCCCTTCTTTTTGACAATGACAAAGGGAGAGCAAAACGTGCTAGAAAGCAAATTTGCTAGCTCGCATAATACAAAAAGAAAGCAAAAATTGCACTTCTCAAAAGAGAAGAAATTGCTATCTTGAACATCACCAAGAATTGCTAGAAGATGCAAAAATATACTATCTTACACATCGCAAAGAAAAGCAAATATGCCAACTTGCATATCTTTAAATATGCTAACTTGTATGTTGTAAAACTTGCATATTTCACGAAGCAAATGTTACTTTCTTTAACATCTCTAATTTGCTAGCTTGCATGATGTAGAACTTGCTATCTTGAACACTATAAAGAAGTGTTATCGTGCCTATCTCAAGAAGCAAAAATGCTAAACTTACACATCTAGCAAAATTTACAAACTTGCAAAACTCTAAATTTTTGCTAGCTTGCATGATGATAAAAATGGATATTATGTTTTTCATGCAATGTATTGAACTTAAATATCTCAAACCTTTGATAGTTGGAACTTCTCTTTTTTGTTGATGACAAAGGGGGAGAAGTATGTTGATGTCATGCATGATTTGATCATGTCATGTTGCTTGGATTTTTGAATCCAAGGTTTTCTATCAATATGACATATTGATAGGGGGAGTTTTTTTAAACTTCGAGAGTTAAGGTTAACTCCGTCGTCGATTGGTTGTCATCATCAAAAATGGAGAGATTGTTGAATCTCAAATTTTGATGATAAAACCAATCGATATGTGTTTATGTTTTAATATGTGTTTTTAGTGAAATGGGATGTTTTGATTAGGATAAGACAATTAAAGCAGGAAAAATCATATTGTGCTGGAGGAAAACATGTCAGAAGATTAAACGTCAAGTCGAAGGAACGGTCGATATATCGACAGAAGGCTTCGGGCTGTGGATTCGGCCATCAGGCTAAGAAGAGTAGATATTGTGCCAAGGATATCGGAGTTGCGGAGTCAACTAGCCGATTGGGCAATAGGTCGCAAGAGAGGATGATGCGCCGAAGAATCGAATGAAGCATCGAGGGACCAATGACATGCCGGACAACTTGATTAATGCTTATTATTAATTGTCTAGATTGAAGTGTGTTTTTACATATGCAGGATTAACTACGATAGCATGACATGAAGCAAAATGAAGTCCCGGAATCAAGGACGCAATTACGTTGGGAGTTCAAGAGTTCGTCGGAAGTCCGAACGTTCATCAGAAGTTCTAGAGGAACCAGCCGAGAAGTCTTGGAGCTTGCTAGAGAAGCTCATTGGAACTCGCTAAGAAGATCATCGTGAAGTCCAAGAGTTCGCCGAAAGTTCACCAGAAACTCGCCAGAAGAATAGACATTGGGATTTGTTTTGCTTAGCAAATGTCTTAGGATTTCATAGTTAGCACATAATTGGGCTTGGATTTGCATAATTGGGCTTGGATTTGGGCCAACCCAATTAGGGGCTAGCTAGGCCCATATAAGAACTATGTTGGGCCCAATAAGAAACCCAAATAGTGACCTAAGAAGTCTCACCGTCGTGGCACAATCTTCGAGACTATGTCAAGCGATGGTATCGCTAGTCTAGGCAGTTGTACCGCCCATAGCAGGGTGCCAGGCGGTGGTACCGCTAGTCTGGGCGGTGGTACCGCCTAGCACTGCCCCCAAGTGGTGGTACCGCCCAGGGCAGTGTCAGTCAGACTGACACTGGGCGGTGGTACCGCCTAGTGTAGGCGATGGTACCGCACATGCCCGGGGAACCCGGGATGGGAAAGTTTTAGGCTTCAAGTTTGAATCAACTTGATGCCTATAAATACCTCACTCATCCCTGGTTAAAGCACACAAGCACAGAGAGATTAAAAGAGAGAAAACGCTACTGCGATCATAAGTATATTCCCTCCTCTAGCTTAAACTTAGATTTTTGTTTAGAGAGGAGAGTGAGTGCTTGTAAAGGTTGTCTCCTAAACCTGATAAAAGGAGAAGAGGGGTGTAGAAGGTGATTGGCCTTTGCCTATTGAAGGAAGGCCTCTAGTGGACGTCGGTGACCTCGTCAGAGGAGGAAGCCGAAAGTGGATGTAGGTCACGTTGATCGAACCACTCTAAAAATATGGTTTGCATTTTACTTTGAGAAATTTATCTTTACGGCAAATCTCTTTAATAGCTCACTGCCTTCAATACATTTACAAATGAGTTTCAAGTTAAGATCTTTATGAAAAGGTTTTCATCGAAATGGTTTTTATCGAACGAAGTTTAATTCGAGACGTAATCATTCCGCTGTAGTAATTTACCCCCCTTAGTGCTGACCCATCCTAACAATTATATCATTAAAATATCAAGCATGATTTCATAAGGCATTCAAAATCATTTTGTTTGTTTATCATGTAATTTTCATGATTATTTTCAAAATTACTAGCATGATCCTAATTTTTTAGCATTTTCATTGCATTATTAAACATGTAATTTTCAAGAAAAACAATTAACCTAAATTAAAAATAACTCATGAAAAGATATCATGTAATTTTGAAATAAATTAAGGGTATTTTGATTACCTCATCGTCAAAAACCATTAAGGCATAGTTTGCCACCTCGCCTTTATTGATTTTCTCCTCATCTTCAGAGGAGCTTGATTCATCCTGAAGTTCTTCCCTCTTCTTGCGTTCATAGTAAGTAGTTGCATTCTTTTTGTTCTTTAATTTTTATTTCATGATCTTTTTAAATTTCATAGTGATGAGTTCAAGTTCATCATCACTTGAGCTTATGCTCGAGTAGTCTTCTTTTGTTCAATGTTCGTAATCTTTCCTACTCTTTGGAAGGTATTTCTTAAGTTCTTCACGTGCATTGCACGTCATTTCATAGGTCATTAGAGACCTGATAAGTTCTTCGATCAAAAAATTATTCAAATTTTTTTTATTATTGTATAGCTGTTATTTTCGAATCCCAATTCTTAGAAAGCGACCATAAAATTTTGTTAACAAGTTCAAAATTCAAAAAACATTTGCCAAGAGCTTTTAAACCATTGATGACATTTGTAAAATGAGTGTACATGTTAATAATGGTTTCTTTAGGCTTCATTCGAAAAAAGTTTAAAATCATGCAATAAGAGATTGACTTTAGACTCTTTAACTCTATTCATGCCTTTATGTGTGATTTCGAGAATATGCCAAATATCGAAAGTCATTTCGCACAAAGAAACCCGATTGAATTCATTTTTATCTAAGGCGCAAAATAGATCATTCATAGCTCCAGCATTTAGAGAAAACGTTTTCTTCTCCAAATTAATTCAATAGTTCATTAGTTCATTGGAAGAGAAGACATTTGAAAACTAAATTCGACTATGTGCCATAAATAGAGATTCAATGAAAGCAAGAAAACTCTTATTCGAGTTTTCCAATAAGTGTAGTCCGTCCTATTGAAAAAGGGAGAACGAATGAGAGAGTGATCATCTTAAAAGCCAAAAAGAGTCATTTCTCTTTGGGTGTTAAACCAATTGAGAAAATGAGACTCTGATACCAATTGCTAGGAATAGGGGTCGGCAAGGGGGTTGGGGGGGGGTGGGAGTGGGGGGGTGAATTAGTGTAGTGGTAAAATTTCGTTGGTTCAAAAAATCTTCATACAATAAAAACTGATTTCGACAAAAACCGTTTCGGAGAGAGGTTAACTTGAAAGCATTTCATAAAGATAGTTTGAAAGTGTACGGAAGATGCGTAGTAGATGTAAAGCAAGGAAGGTAGTTTACAGTAAAGTAAATTACTCAAATATAGAAATGCAAATCAAAGAAGAACACGCCGATTTTATAGTGGTTCGGTCGTCGTGACCTACATCCACTTTATCGATTCCTCTTCCGTCGAGGCCACTGACATCTACTATCAATCTTCCTTTAATAGGTGAAGATCAACCTCCTTCTTATAACTAGATTCTCCTTTTAACGGGTTTAGGAGATAACCCTTACACCCCCACTTACTCCTCTTTCAAACTATTCTAACACTTAGAACTTTGAGAGGAGCTTACACAAGATTGCAGCAGCATTTCTTTCCTTTTTTACTCTCAATACTTATGTATCTTAACTAGGGATGAGAGGGGTATTTATAGGCTTCAAGTTGATTCAAACTTAGAGCCTAAAAATATCTCATCCCGGGTTTCTTAGGTCCGGGCGGTACCACCGCCAGTGTCAGCCTAACACTGATACTGCGCTGGGCGATACCACCGCCTGATACTGGGCCACTGGGTGGTACCATCGCTCAGACTGGCGGTACCACCGCTTGGTCTGGCGGTATCACCACTTGGCACTGGGCCACTAGGTGGTACCACCACCTAGACTGGCGGTACCATCGCCTGGAACCCTGCTAGGGGCGATTCCACCGCTCAGACTGGTAGTACCATCGCCTGACACGGTCTCGGAGATTGTGCCATGATGATGTCATCTCTTGGGGGCACTATTTGGGCCTTTCATTGGGCCCAACACAATCCTTACATGGGCCCAATTAGCCCCTAATTGGGTTGGCCCAAATCCAAACCCAATTACGTGCTAACTACGATTCCTAAGACATATTCTAAGCTAAACAAATCCATAAGTCTAGTTTCTTCCGGTGAGCTTTCGGCGATCTTCCGACAAACTTTCGACGATCTCTCGATAATTTTCCAATGGACTCCCGGCAAGCTCTTGGACTTCACGACGATATTCTTGGCAAGTTCCGATGAGCTTCTCTGGCAAGCTCTGAGACTTCACAGCTGGTTCCTACAGAACTTTTGATGAACGTTTGGACTTCCGACGAACTCTCAAACTCGTAACGAAATTATATTTTTGACTCCAGGACTTCATTTTGCTTTATGCCTTGCTATCATAGTTAATCCTGCACATGTAAAAACACTCTTCGGTCTAGACAATTAATACTAAATATTAATCATGTTGTCCAGCATGTCATTGGTCCCTCAACGTTTCGTCCGATTCTTCAGTGCATCGTCCTCTCTTATGACCTATTGCCCAATTGGCCAGTTGACTCCGCAACTCCGATATCCTTAGCGCAATATCCGCTCTTCTTGGCCCGATGCCCAAATCCATGGCCCGAAGCCTTTTGTCGATACGTTGAGTGATCCTCCAGCTCAACGTTCAATCTTCTAACATGTTCCATTGGCCTAACATGATTCTTCCTACTTAATTGTCTCATATTGATCGAAGCATCTAGTGTCACTCAAAACGCAGATTAAATCATAAATACTCATCAATTGGTTTCATTATCAAAATTCGAGATTCAAAAGAGAGTGGAGAAAGCTTTGATAAAAAAGCTTATAGGGGTATGATAGGTAGTTTACTATACCTCACCGCAACTTGACCAGACATCATATTTAGCATAGGACTTTATACTAGGTTTCAATCTAATCCTAAGCTATCTCATCTTAAAGTAGTTAAAAGAATTCTTAGATATCTTAAAGGAACCACTAATCTAGGATTATGATATCTAAAATTTAAAAACTTTAAATTAATTGCTTATGTTGATGCGGATTTTGCTAGGTTTAGAATAGATAGATAAAGCACATCCGAAACATGTCAGTTCTTAGGTCATGCACTAGTCTATTGGTCTTCCAAGAAACAAAACCCAATTACACTATCTACGACCGAGGCCGAATACATAGTGGCTAGTGCATGTTGTGCACAAGTTGTATGGATGAAAAATACATTGGAAGATTAAAGAATTTATCTTAGGAATATTTCCATAAAATATGATAACATAAGTGCAATATGTTTAACAAAAAATCCTATTCAACACTCTAAAATTAAACATATTGACATTAGGCATCATTTCATAAAAGATCATGTTAATAACCATGACATATCTTTAGAGTTTATTGATACAAAACATCAATTAGCTGATATCTTTACAAAACCTTTAAGTGAAGAACAATTTGATTTTATTAGAAGGGAGTTATGGATGTTAAATTGTTCTAATGCATGAGTTTATTGTATTTCTTTTCTGAACTATCTTTCTCTTAATGTATTTCATGAATGGAGCTTTCATGAATTTATTTCATTTTTATCTTCCTTGGTATCAAGCTTACTTCATACCCTTGCTCCATCATTTAATGATTTTTGATACACTTAGTCCCTTCACTCATGGAATTCATTGACAAATGCATCTCTCATGGATTTCACTTTTGTGAATTTTTAATGAGAAACGGATTTGATTTATGAAGTTTTATTCATGATTTTTTCATATGATGCCCCTTCTTACTCTTCTCATGAAAAAAGAATTTTTATGAATTTTCGGTATGATCACTTGCAAGAATGGGGATTTGATTTCGTATGGATATCTTGATCCTTTTTATGAATCCCCTCTCTTTGTTAAAATTGAAGCATGATTTAATAAAACTCATTTATTGTTTTAAATTTGACTTGTTTCAAATCCTTTCATAAATTTGGTTCTTGATGGCTTCTTTCCTTACCTTTCTTCCTCTTCTTCTTATTCTTATGATAAAAGAAGAAAGAAACTTACATATCTAAAGAAGAACCAAAAAGCCCTTGAGTAAAAATATTAGCTTATCCAAAAAGGTTATCATGCAAAATTTTTGCTTACCTTCCTTTATGGTTTAGATAAATTGGTGTGAAACTTGCTTGAATTTTTTTACCACACATTATTAAATTATTCTCCTTTTTGTTGATGACAAAGGGGGAAAAATGTGGCAAATTGATGATAAATTAGCATGATGAATGCTTGAGACAAATGTATAAATATATATTATCGTAAATGCTTGAATGCCTTGCGAATGCTTCAAATATAATTGGAATCATCAAATATATTGCAAATACTTGAAACATATCAAAATGTATTGCATATGCATCATATGTATTATAGATACTTGAAATGTTTCATGAATGCTTGATAAATGTCTTTCGTTATGATAAGATATCATGAGCTTAACTTGCTATTTACAATTGATATCTTGCCATAGAATGATGAAATTTTATCTTTTATCAAGAATTATCATCTTACTAAATTTTATATTCGAAATTCATATCATACTTAAATATGATGATTGTCTATCATCATTGGACTTGAAAATGGACGTCATGCCTTGACATCATTTTTATTGATAAATATGTGATATCGTATTTTGAATTGGTAAATCATGATAAGCATCATGATATATATGTTGATAAGTTTAAATGAGTATAACTTATCGATTTGATGCTTGAATTCAAATGCCTTGAATTCAAGAATGTCTTTTCTCAAGCACGGCATATAGATGGGGGGAGTTAAGATTAACTCCGTCATCAATTGATTGTCATCATCAAAAAGGGGGAGACTATTGAATCTTGGATTTTGATGATGAAATCAATTGGTAAATTATTTGATCTAATCTATATGTTGAGAAAAGCGTGTAGGATTAACTATGATAGCGGTAAGACATAAAGCAAATGTTGTGCCGGAGTCAAGATCGAGATTTCGTTGGGAGTTCGAGAGTTCGTCAGAAGTCCAAACGTTTATCGAAAGTTCTACCAGAATTGATTGAGAAGTCCAGGAGCTTGCCAAAGAAGCTCGTCGGAACTCGCCAAGAAGATCGTCGTATAGTCTAGGAGCTTGTCGGGAGTCCGTTGGAACATTGCCGAGAAATCATCGGAAGTTCGCCGGAAGATCGTCGGAAGCTCGCCGAAAGAACAATTGACATATGGAACCAAGATTGCTTAGTTAATATATTAAATTAACATAGTTAGACCTTAAGTTGAGTTACGATTGGGAGATAATCCTACTAACTCATTTAGGGGCCAATTGGGCCCTTAACAGGGCTGAATTGGATCGGTTGAACAGCCCATTCAGCACCTAAAGTCACGCCCGATGATGGCACCGCTATGACTGATGGTGGCACCGCCTTGGGACTTGTTAGGAATGAGTCGGCACTAAGAGGCGGGGTGAATTAGTGGAACGATAAAAATTACATCGGTTTGAAAATCTCATTGCGATTAAACCCATTTCGGAAGATGTTAACTTGAAAGCATACGGAAGAGTGTAGTGGATGTAAAGCAAGTAAAGAAGGGCAATTTGCAGGAAATATAAATTGTAAGAAATAAATGCAAACCGAGTTATAGTGGTTCGGTCGTCGTGACTTACATCCACTCCACCGATTCCTCTTCCATTGAGGCCACTACACTAACAATCTTCCTTTAATAGGTGAAGATCAACCTCCTTCTTACAACTCTATTCTCCTTTTGCAAGCTCAGGAGAGAACCTTTATACCCCCGTTTAACAAAGCTTCCCTCACACTCTCTCTTAGAATGGTCTCTAAATTTTAGGAGGAGGGACTCTATACTTTACAAGGGTTTTCAACTCAATAAATATAGAGTTTTTATTCACTTTTCTTACTTCTCCATGCAGGAATAGCTAGGGTATTTATAGACCCTAAATGACATAAAAAATGGAGACAAAATTCAAATCCCCGAAATTTCAGGGTATGGGCGGTACCACCGCCTGTAGCCTGACACTGGACGGTACCACTACCTAGAATATTGTGTTTGGACGGTACCACCACCCAGACTGGTGGTACCACCGCCTAAAACAGTCTCGGAGATTGTGCCACGATGGTTTTACCTGTTTGGTCATTGTTTGGGCCTTTCTCTTAGCCCAACATAGCCCAAACTTGGCCCAACTATCCCCTAATTGGGTTGGCCCAATTCTAATCCTAATTATATACTAACTATGAATTTTAAGACATTTACTAAGCTAAACAAAGTTCATAAGTCTAAGTTTCTTCTGGTGAGCTTCCGATGATCTTCTAGCAAACTTCCGATGATCTCTCGGCAAAGTTCCAACAGACTCCCGGCAAGCTCCTGGACTTCACGACGATCTTCTTAGCAATTTTTGATAAGCTTCTTTGGCAAGCGCCTGGACTTCTTAGTCAATTCCGGCTGAACTTTCGAAGAATGTCTAGACTTCCGACGAACTCTCGAACTCCCAACGAAATTGCGTTCTTGACTCTGGGACTACATTTTGCTTTATGCCTTGCTATCGTAGTTAATCCTGCACACATAAAACACACTTCAATCTAGACAATTACTACTAAGCATGAATCATATTGTCCGACATGTCATTGGTCCATCAACGGTTCGTCCGATTCATCGATGTTGGGATCAAAAGCACTAAGAGGGGGGGGGGGGTTGAATTAGTGCAGCGAAAAACTTTCGTCAATTAAAATGACGTTCGTACGATGAAATTGTTTTCAATGAAAACCATTTCAGAAAGTTCTTCAACTTAAGAGTAAACGGAAGTATAGTTGACGTAAAGCAATGGAGGTAGCTTGCAGTTAAGATAAGGAGCAGAATGTAAATGCAAACCGAGATTTAGAGTGGTTCGGTCAATCTTGACCTACATCCACTTTTGGCTTCCTCCTCCGATGAGGTCACCGACGTCCACTAGAGGCCTTCCTTCAATAGGCGAAGGCCAACCACCCTTTTACAGCTTTACTCCTTTTGACGGGCTTAGGAGACAACTCTTACAGATTTCCACTCCTCTCTTGAATGATCAAAACTTAGAAGAAAAGAAGGAGAAGAACTTCTAGCCTTTTACAACACTATTAAGCTCTCAAATTCTCAAAATAAATGTAAGCTTTCAGTGCCTTTTCATGCAAGGAAGGGTGGGGTTTATATAGGCCCCAACTGGTTTGAATTTGGAGCTCAAAAGTATCATCTCCCGGATTTCCGAGGTCCTGGCGGTACCATTGCCAGAACTGGGTGGTACTACCACCTGACACTACTCGGAGACCGAGCTTAGGTGGTACCACCACCTGACAGGGGTGGTACCACTGCCTGACTTCGCTCGGAAACCGAGCTTCTAGGTAGTGCCACCACTGGTCAGGAAATTTGGGTTCGAATGGGCTGATCCATTCGGCCTAATTTGGGTCTATCAAGGGCCCAATTGGCCCCAGATTAAGTTAATGGGATCACCTCTCATTCCTAACTTAATTTTTATGCTAACTACAACATTTAATATATTAATACTGCAACTCGTGTTCCGGTGCGTCAATTGCTTCTTCCGGCAAACTTCCGGCGAACTTCCGACAAACCCTCGGCGATGCTCCGAAGGACTTCCGGCAAAGTCCTGGACTTGCAACGATCCTCTTGGCGAGTTCCGACAAGCTACTTTGGTAAGCTCTTGGACTTCTATCGAACCTCCGATGACCGTCCGAACTTCTATCGAACTCTCGAACCCCCAACGTGATCTTGGTCTTGACTCTAGCGCAACATCTACTGCATGTCTTACTGCCATCGTTGTTAATCCTGCACACTTATCTCAACATATGGATTAGATAACCAAATGACAATTGACTTCATCATCAAAATTCGAGATTCAACAATCATCCCCTTTTTGATGATGACAATCAATTGATGAGAGAGTTAACATTAACTCCCCCTATCTATATGCCATACTTGAGATAAGTCATTCTTGAATTCAAAACCTTTGAATTCAAGAGACATATTGATAAGTTAAGTTCATTTGACCTTATCAATACTCCCATCATAATTCCTATCATGATATATCTCTCTGAAAATAATGTCAAGACTTGACATCCATTTTCACGTCTTACATTTCAAATATGAAAGATAGCAATTGTAGCAATTCATCATATGGTAAGATATCAACATGTAAAATTGTGATGTAAGCTCTTGATATTTTAACATAATACAAACATTTCAAGTGTATAGCAATCATAGCATTTCATCACATGGCAAGATATCAACATTGTAAAATTACAATGTAAGCTCTTGTTATCTTAACACAATATAAACATTTCAAGTATATAGCAATCATAGCATTTCGGCACATGACAAGATATCAACATTGTAAAATTGCAATGTAAGCTCTAGATATCTTTTCATTAATGCAAACATCTTACATGTATAGCAATTCTATTATTAATTTACCACATATTTTAAGAGATCAATATCGTAAAATTATGATGCAAGCTTTTGATATCTTAACATAATGCAAATATGGCAATTATAGCAATTCTATCATCAATTTACCATATATTTCTCTCCCTTTGTCATCAGCAAAAAGGAGAATGATTTAAGTAAATTTTAAGCATAAGTGTAGTAATGATTCATGTCATAAAAGGTTCATGTCAATTATATAAATTTTTCAAGCAAACATAACATGAAGATAGCTTTCATTACTTCTTCCCTTTTATTTGTCATTAATGTTTTGCATGAAGGAGAAAAGCCATTGTAAACTTACTTGAATGAAGTTAAAATGATAAGAGATTAAATTATACTTCATTTTAAAAATCTTCCTTCATCAAGAAGGAATTCATAAGAAGGAATCATTTCATCAAATCCATTTCTCGAAAAAAATATTTTTCACAAGGTAAATCTATGAGAGATGCATTTGTTAATTGATTCCATATGTCAAAAATCAATGATATGAAACAAACTTGATATGACATAGGCTTATGAAAGCTACATTAAGTCCGGAAGAGAAATACTAAATTAGGTATTGTTAGGATCAAGAAAGTTCGAAAATGAAATTTAACACATTCATGCATTCGGATACATTTTTGCCATAGCTTTTCAAATGCTCATCATCATAAAAATTTTTGCATCCAAAACACATAATTTCCAACATGTTATTAAGGCATGTAATCATGTAAAATTCTCATCATAGCAAGTAAGTGATTGATCATTGAATCAAGAAAGTCCGAAAAATAAATTTAATAAGTTCATCCATTCGTACACATCAACATTCCTAATTCTCTTCTAATGAAATCAAATTGTTCTTCACTTAAAGGCTTTGTAAAAATGTCAGCTAGTTGATGTTTAGTATCAATAAACTCTATAATTACATCATGATTAGTGACAGGATCTCATATAAAGTGATGTCTAATATCAATATGTTTTGTTCTTGAGTGTTGAATATGATTCTTTATTAAACATATAGCACTTGTGTTATCATATTTAATGGAAATATTTTTAAGATGAACTTTATAATCTTCTAAGGTGTTTTTCATCCACACAACTTATGCACAGCATGCACTAGCTACAATATACTCAGCTTCGATTGTTGATAGTGCAACCGAGTTTTGTTTCTTAGATGACCGGGAAATAAGGGCATATCCCAAGAATTGACATGTTCCTGATGTGCTTTTTCTATCTAGTCTATACCTAGCAAAATCCGTATTAGCATAAGTAATTAACTCAATTCTCGGTTTTTGGATACCATAATCCTAGATTTGTGGTACCTTTAAAATATATAAGTATTCTTTTAACTGCTTTAAGATGAGATATCTTAGGGTTCGATTGAAACCTAGCACAAAGTCCTACACTGAACATGATATCTGGTCTAGTTGCAGTGAGGTATAGTAAACTTTCTATCATACCCCTATAAGTTTTTTGATCGAAGCTTTCTCCACTTTTATCAATTTCTAACTTAGTGGAGGTGCTCATAGGAGTGTTGATAGCTTTTGAGCTATCCATATTAAATTATTTTAGCAAATCTAAAGCATATTTAGTTTGACTAATAAAGATATCATTGCTTAGTTGTTTAATTTGTAAGCATTAAAAGAAGGTTAATTCTCCCATCAAGCTCATTTCAAATTCAAGGCTCATAGTTTTAGCAAAAGATTCACAAAGAGATTCATTCGTAGAACCAAAGATAATATCATCAACATAAATCTGAATAATGAGAAAATTATTTTCAAAATTTTTTATAAACAATGTAGTATCGACCTTGCCTTTTGAGAAATTATTTTCAATAAGAAAAGAACTAAGTCTCTCATACTAAGCCCTTGGGGCTTATTTTAAACCATTGAGAGCGTTAGTTAATTTAAATACATGATTAGGGAGGCTATTATTTTTAAATCCGGGAGTTGTTCAACATAAACTTCTTCGGAAATAAAGCCATTAAGAAAAGTGCTTTTAACATCCATTTGAAACAACTTAGAATTATTATTACTAGCATAGGCAAGGAGCATCCTTATGGCTTCTAATCGAGTCACAAGAGCGAAGGTTTCTTTGTAATCGATACCTTCTTCTTGGTTGAAACCTTTGGCCACTAATCTAGCCTTGTTTCTAATCACGATACCATATTCATCTTACTTGTTTCTAAAAATCCATTTAGTACCAATAATTAAATGGTCATTTGGCCTAGGAACAAGCTTCCACACCTCATTTATCTCAAATTGATTTAACTCATCTTGCATTACGATAATCCATGAATCATCTTTCATGGCTTCGTCAATATATTTAAGTTCAATTTGAGAGAGAAAAGCAGCATTGGCATAAAAATTTTTAAGATAAGAACGTGTTTGAACCCCCTTAGATGTGTCTCCTAAGATTAGCTCCTTAGGATGAGCATCTACATACTTCCAATCCTTGGATAAGGATGTTTCAGAAGTGGATACATCCAAGTTGCTAGTTGGAGAAGGAGTTTCATTTTTAATTCAAAGAATCAAAATTAACATCATCATCAAAATCATTTTTCTTGATTTCGAAAATCTTATTGAAAACAACATGAATGGATTCTTCTATAATTAAAGTTCTTTTATTAAAGATATGAAAAGCTTTAGAAACCAAAGAATAACCAAGAAAAATTCTTTCATTAGATTTAGCATCAAATTTTCCTAAGGCATCTTTTTCATTCAAGATAAAACACTTACATCCAAAAACTTTAAAATATGAAACATTGGGTTTTTTGTTATTCCACAACTCATAGGGAGTTTTGGTGAGTAAGGGTCTTACTAGAACTCTATTCAAAATATAGCATGTAGTGTTTATGGCTTCGGCCCAAAATATTTGGGTAGGCTATGTTCATTCAACATGGTTCTTGCCATTTCTTATAAATTTCTATTTTTTCTTTCTACTACTCCATTTTGTTGAGGATTTCTTGGAGTAGAGAAGTTGTGATTGTAGATTCACAAAATTCTTGGAAATCATAGTTTTGAAATTCACCACTGTGATCACTTCTAATTGATGAAATCATAGAACCCTTTTCATTTTGAACAGGTTTACAAAACTTGGTGAAATATCTAAACCATTCATTTTTGTGTTTCAAGAAATAAGTCCATGTGTATCTACTATAATCATCTACAATAACAAAGGCGTATTTACTACCTCCTAGGCTTGATGTAGAGATTGGTCCGAATAAGTTCATATGGATCAATTGCAAGGGTCTAGAGGTGCTTATTTGGTTCTTAGATTTGAAGCTACCCTTAATTTGTTTTCCTAATTGACAAGCATCACACACATTATCTTTGATGAACTTGATATGAGAAATTCCTCCTACAAGTTCTTTGGATAAAATTTGAGTGATTAGTTTCATGCTAGCATGACCTAATCTCCTATGCCAAAGCCAAGCATCATCATTCAAAACCGAGAAACATATTTCATTACAATGATCATTGATGTCAATGGTGTATACATTATTTTGTTTTAATGTAATCATAGATGTGTTTTTGTGTGGTTTTTCAATGATGCAAGCATTATATTCGAATTTGACAATATATCCTTTATCACACAATTGACTAATGCTCAAAAGGTTATGTTTCAAACTATTAACTAACAAAACATCTTCAATAAAGAAGTTGGATTTGTTACTTATGGTTCTTTTGCCAATGATTTTACCCTTGTTGATGTCTTCAAATGTGACATAGCCTTCATCTATGCTAGTGAGCTTAGAGAATTAAGATGGATCTCTAGTCATATGCCTTGAGCATCCATTATCAAGGTATCATCTCTTGGTCCTAGCTTGTGATAGTATATGTTTCTACAAGAAAGGATGATTTTTAGGTACCCATTTAATTTTGGGTGCCTCAAAAACTGATCTAAATTGTTTATTATGTTGCATGGAATTTATCATGGTTCCTTTAGGAACCCAAATTAATTTGTTTGGACTAACTTTCTTAAATGGACAATGATAAGTTCTATGTCCATGTTTGCAATAAAAGTTGCATTTGTTTTGGTACGATACATGCAAGATAGGGCCTTTAATGAAGGTGGTTGGATTTTGATGAGGACTTCTCGTAAATCCAATTCCACTTCTTTTATGAATGTAACCCTTATTTGTAAGGATCATATTCAAAGACTTGTTACCAATCTCGAATTCTGCAAGGTGTCTTTTAAGTAGCAAGTTCTCCTTTTGGAGAGTTTCTAGATCATGGCATTTCATACATGGAGCTAAACTATCATTATGTTCAGTTTTTAATTTATCAAAATTATTAAAGATGGTGCCTGTAGCAATCTTAGATCAAAGACGATGCTTAGTAGATCAAACGAGATCTCTGAACAGATGACATCAAAAGGTACGCATCGTAATAATTAGATCTATGCATTTGATTCCGATCCTAGCATAAAAGTTATTTCCACATTTTTGTTATGGCATAATTATAGATTTTGTGCTTAAAATTGGTATTAGAGCTTAGGTTTTTGAGACCAAATGCATTAGATCTATAAATTTATTTACGATGCATAAATTACCTTTATCTTCCAAGAATTGCTAACCAACAATGGTCACCGTCGACCTCGCTGCGAATCTACGACTATGTCGGGTAGCGTACGCATCACAGAACTCGTCCCATATGCGGGCATCACAGAACCCATCATATACGCGAGCATCCCAGAACCCGTCTATGTGACGGCCGGCCGCACACGGCGAGAACCCGTCCATGCGATGGTCGGCCGCACGCAGGCAGACAACCCAAGAGGCGATCGTGCGTGAGTAGGCCGTGCATAGGAGACTGCCGTGCGTTGGCAACAGCCACACACGGGTAGGAACCGCTGCAGTGGCAGCCCCGCGGTGGTAGCGCCGTGGCGGCAATGGTCGCGAGCAAGCTAGAACTGCCGCTGGCAGCCGCGCAAAGGCGGTAGCCCGCAGCCGCGTACAAGCGATAGCCCGCAGCCGCGTACAGGCGGCAAGCGGCAGCCACGCACAGGCGGTCGCGCCGCAAGTAGCAGTGGCAACGCCGCACGCGTCGACAGCGGCAGTAGCGAAGGCAGATTAGGGTTGTTGGCATAATTACGATTTTACCCTCAAGGCTAAGGTTTTATAAAATTATAATTTTACCCTTTGCAAATTTCATAATTTTAGTTTATGTGATGTCAACATATTTATGGTTTTGCCTTCGGGTCTAATTTCTGCCAAATTATAGTTCTGCCATTCGCATATTTTCGATTTATATTCTTTCAAATATTTACGGTTTTATCAAAATTGAGAAATTTAGTTTATATTCTCAATTATAAAATTTATAAATATGATTTATTATAATTATGAATAATTTTAATCATGATTATATTTTTGATTATTTGATTGGATTTAATTTTGTTTAAAAAAAACTATAAATTATGGTTTTCTTTATAGTTTTCTCATATGAATTATTGATTATACATGTGGTAAATAAAATTAAAATCTAATTATTGTTTTTGGAATTTTATTTACTTATTCACATGTATATATATGAAATTATGAAATAATGTATACCTTTCACATGAATGCATGATTTATATGAATTATTGATTATACATGTGGTAAATAAAATTAAAATTTTAATTATTGTTTTTGGAATTTTATTTACTTATACACATGTATATATATGAAATTATGAAATAATATTTACCTTTCATGTGAAGGCATGATTTATATGTTATCATGAATATCATATGAGTTTTCTTACTGATTAATATTCAATAATTATTATTATTATTTATTATTGAATTACTTAGCATTAATGTTTAATAATTATTATTGTTATTTATTATTGAATTTCTTAGCATTAATGTTCAATAATTATTATTTTTATTTATTATTGAACTGCTTAGCATTAATATTCAATAATTATTATGATTATTTTATTATTGAATTACTTAGCAAAAATTAAAAAAATTGATGAATATTATTTGTAAGTCATCTCCCTAAGTTTTATCTGACTAGTAGCTGCCAAAGTGGTCTGGGATGATAGACTTTTGTGATATGAATTACAATAAAAGTTTTATCATTTATATGATATTTTATATTTTATTTTATATTATTGTATTAGTCTTGTAGCCACCAAAGTGATCTGGACTAATGACTTATAAAATAATATTAAGGAATTAATCCTAAATGATATTAAGAAAATAATATTCATAATGGTACATATAATTATGAGATTTAGATAATTTTAAAGGAGAATCTAATTCAAATAATTATGTGATGGGGTAGGATGATACTGTTTTTAGATATCCTTGCAGTTTAGGGTTGTATACCCAAAGGTAACAATAATATTCCACAAGGATGGTATCAGTCCTCCATAAATATTCTTGATTGAACACTAGATATGTTAATATTTCACCCAAAGGTGTAATATAGATGATATCAATAGTTCATCAATTTTTGACAAATTCAAAGCATTAATGTTGTTCTATATTTTTTGTAGTGGTACTTCTGCATATATATTCTTATGCATCTAGTGTCCTTGTACTATCTGGATTAAATTATTCAGAATGGTTAGGGCATGTGTAATTCACACTGGGTGTATTAGATTTTGATTTAGTATTACTTGTTGAAAAGCTTACAGACTTGATTGATGAAAGTGTTGTAGAACAAGTTAATGAAATGAAGGCTTGGGAAAGATCTGATAGATTTAGTTTAATGTTCATAAGAATGACAATTGTAAATAGCATAAAGACTTCATTACCAACTACAACTAGTGCAAAGGAATATTTAAAGGTTATTGAAGATAGATTTAAATTTGCTGATAAGTCATTGGTTGGCACATTAATGAAAGAACTAACTACGGCTCAGTATGATGGCACTCGAGGAATTTAGGATCACATCCTCAATATGGCTGACAAAGCTACAAAACTTAAAACATTAGGCATGAATGTTGATGAATCTTTTCTCATGCAATTTATTCTCAATTCTCTTCCTTCTCAGTTTGGCCCATTCAAGATTCACTACAATACAAATACTGATAAGTGGGACTTGAATGAGTTGATTAGCATGTGTGTTCAGGAAGAATTGAGATTAAGGTAGGAAAGTTCATATATGTCATGGCCACTACTCAAGGAACTGGTAATAAGAAAAGAAAGTTGAAGCATTATCAATCAAAGAAACTTGTCGGGTTTGGAAATGTTAAACGGACTAATGAAAAGAAAGCCTTTACTATAAAGTGCTTCTTTTATGGCTAGAAAGGACACGTGAAGAAGAATTGTATTAAATGCAAGACTTGGTTTGAAAAGAAAGGTATTAACTCAACATTTGTATGTTTCGAATCAAACATTACAGAAGTTTCTTCTAACACTTGGTGGATTGATTCTGGTGCTTCAACTCATGTTACAAATAACATGCAGGGATTTCTTTCAATTTGGAAACCAAAAGAACATGAAAGATTCATCATTATGGGAAATCGTCTTAAAGCGAAAGTGATATCGATGGGAACTTATCGTCTATGCTTAGAGATGGGTCACTTGATGGATCTTATTGACACATGTTATGTCCCTACAATTTCTAAAAATTTGATTTATCTTTCTAGAATTGATGAGTTAGGATATTGTCTTTCTTTTAGTAGTGGCAAACTCAACATGTTTTATGATTCAATAAAAGTTGGTTCTGGAATTCTGTGTGATGGTTTGTACAAAATTAATTTGGATCTTAAGTTTGCAAAGACATTAATGACCCTACAATCAAGTGTTGGATTGGAACATAGTTTCAATAATGAAAGATCTTCTATATTGTGGCATAGACGATTGGGGCATATCTCCAAGGAAAGAATTGAAAGATTAGTGAAGGATAATATTTTGAAATATTTAGACTTCATTGATTTTGATGTTTGTATAGATTGCATTAAGGGAAAGCAAACTAAACATATAAAGAAAAATGCCACAAGAAGTAAAGAACTCCTTGAGATTATTCATACTGATATTGACCACTCCATATTCCTTGTTTTAGTGGAGAAAAATATTTCATCACATTTATAGATGATCTGTCCAGATATGGCTATGTTTATCTAATACATGAAAAGTCTCAATCCAATGATACTCTTGAAGTATAGATAAATGAGGTTGAGAGACAATTAGATAGAAAAGTTAAAATTGTCAGATCTGACAGAGGTGGTGAATTTTATGGCAGATATGATGGATCTGGTCAGAATATTAGCCCTTTTGCTAGATTCTTAGAACAACGGGGTATTTGTGCTCAATATGCATTACCAAGTGTGCCACAGTAGAACGGTGTTGCTGAAAGGTGAAATCGTACTCTGATGGATATAGTTAGGAGCATGATGAGTTATTCCTCTATACCTGAGTCGATGTGGGGTGAAGCTCTTAGGACAACTATGTACATCATGAACAGGGTTCCTAGGAAGTCAGTTTCATCGACTCCATTTGAGTTATGGACTGGTAGGAAGTCCAATCTAAGACATTTACATATTTGGGGGTGTCTTGCAGAGATAAGAGTATTCAATCCACATGAAAAGAAATTGGATCCAAGAACTATTTCAGGATATTTTATTGGTTATCCAAAAAAATCCAAGGGATACAGATTTTATTGCCCTAATCATAGTATGAGAATAGTATAATCTGGTAATGCAAAATTCCTAGAAAATGGTGAAATCAGTGGGAGTGAAAAATCTCGAAGGATTAATTTTAATATCGAGAAGATTCGGGTTAATTCTCCCATATCATCTCCTATTCGAGAAATTGTTGTTCCTCAAATCAATGAGAGTATTGATGAGGGTGAACAACAAAATAACATCGAAGAACTCTCACATGATGTTGATATCGTCGTTGATGATCTTGTAGAACAATCACAATTGGCAAATTTGAAAAGATCTCAAAGGAAAAGAAAACATACCATTTCTGATGATTATGTGGTATATCTACAAGAATCAGATTATGATATAGGAATAAAAAGAGATCCCTTATCGTTTTCACAAGCCATAGAAAATAACGATTCTTAAAAATGGTATGATGCAATGAAAGAAGAGTTAAAATCAATGGTCCAGAATGGTGTTTGAGATCTCGTTGAATTGCCCAATGATTATAAAAGAGTCGGTTGTAAATGGGTCTTTAAGACAAAATACGATTCAACAGGCAATATCGAACGATATAAAGCTAGACTTGTGGCCAAAAGATTTTCTCAGAAAGAAGGTATCGACTATAATAAGACTTTTTCTCCAGTTTTAAGAAAGGACTCATTAAGAATCGTCATGGTATTAGTAGCTCATTATGATCTTGAGTTACATTAGATGGACGTGAAAACAGCATTTCTGAATGGAGATCTGGATGAGGAAATCTATATGGAAAAACCTGGAGGATTCATTGAAAAGGGAAAAGAAAATTGGGCTTGTAAACTTAAGAAATCTATTTATGGCCTTAAACTGTTAGGATCGGAGCGACACTAAGAGGGGGGGGTGAATTAGTGTAGCGGATTAAAACGTTGATTTCGACAAATCTTTCGTGCAATAAAAATTGGAGTCGGAAGTGCTTAACTTGAAAATGTATTCGCAAAGTTGTGCAGCAAAGGTAATGATGAAATAAAGTAAGTAAGAAGGTTTGCAGTAATGTAAATAGCAGTAATGAAATGCAAATCAGAGATTACGCCGTTTTTAAAGTGGTTCGGTCAAGTGACCTACATCCACTAGCGAGGCCCCTCTACAATGAGGCTCCCACCTTCCACTAGCAAATCTCTTGAAAGGGAATGGTGAATACCCCTCTTACAACTTTTTACAAGCGGTTCACTCTCTTACAGATTTTCAGCAAGAAAGAAGGAGGTGAACACTAGCAAATTGAAAACAAGACTATCTAAGACTTTTCTAGGGCCTTTCTCTCAAACAATTGCTGCTCAAAAAGTTGTAATCTCAGCTGAGATTTGAGGGGTATTTATAGGCCTCAAGAGGATTCGAATTTGGGCTCCAAATTTGAATTCTCTTGGAGTTCCTGATGCTGGCGGTGCCACCGCTTGTTAGTGGCGGTGCCATCGCCTATCAGTTTCTGACCCTGACAGTGCTAGGCGGTGCCACCGCCCAGCCAAGGCGGTGCTACCGCCCAGCTCTCGGGCACTGGGCGGTGCCACCGCCTACAGTGTTTTCAGCCCACTAGTTGGGCTTCAATCTTGGCCCAAATTAGTTCAAACTCAGGCCCAATTGGCCCCTACTTGGGTTATAGGATTAATACCTAATCCTAACCCTAATTAACATGCTAACTACGAATTTATAGACATTTTTAAGCTATTACAAAGTCCATAAGTCAAGACTTCTTCCGGTGAACTTTCGACGGTCTTCTGATAAACTCTCGGAAACCATTCTGCGGACTCCCGGCAAGCTCTTAAACTTCACGATTTGATCTTGGCGAGTTTCAATGAGCTTCTTTGGCAAGCTCTGATTTCTCTCGGTGAGCTCCGCGAACTTCCCACGAACCTTTCGGTGAGCTTCCAAAAAACCCTTTGGCAAGCTCCCTACTCATTCTCGGCTAGTTCCAGCAGCATTCCCGACGAACCTTCGGACTTCCGTCGAACTCTCGAACTCCCAATGAATCCTTCGCGCTTGACTTTGCACTTTGTTTCACTTTATGTCTTTCTCATTATCATAGTTATTCCTGCACACACAAACTAAAACTCTACTCTGATCTAGACAATTATTACAACGCGAATCGACATTCCGTTGCCCGGCACGTCATTGGTTGGCGCTTCGTCCGATTCTTCAGCGCATCGTCCTCTCTTGCGGCTTGTTGCCCAATTGACGGTTGACCTCCGTAACCCCGATATCCTTGGCGCAATTCCGCTCTCCTTGGCCCGATGCCCGACGTCCGAAGCCTTCTGCCGTCCAATATCCTGATGTGATCTCCTCCGGCGCAACGTCAATTCTTCCTGCGTTAACTGTCTAATCCTGATCGAGTAGACCTACATCACTCAAAATGCAGTTTAAATTATAAACTCATATCAAGTGGTTTCATCATCAAAATACGAGATTCAACAATCTCCCCCTTTTTTATAATGACAACCACTTGATGACGGAGTTAACCTTAACTCCCGGAGTTTAAACAAACTCCCCCTATCAATATGCCATATTGATAGAACCTTGAATTCAAGCAGAATTCAAGTCATTGCAATATTCATCATGAATACTTGCAACACATCATCATGAACATATGTATAAAACTTATGCATCACATGTTATGTCATCAACATACTTCTCCCCCTTTGTCATCAACAAAAAGGAGAAGTACCACAATCAAGTATTTGTTATATGGGTTCAACTCATTGCATGAAAAACATAATATCAAGTTTTATCATCATGCAATCTAATGATTAAATATGTGTAAGTTTAGAATGTTTGGTCTTCTTGAGATAGCTATTCATTGCTTCTCATTAGACTATAAGCTAGCAATTTTTACGATATGCAAGTTTTACTACATACAAGCTAGCAAAAACTTACGAAAGCAAATACAAGATAGCTTTCTTGTGTAAGCTCACGATTCTTGCTTCATATTACAATGTGCAAGTTGCAAGTTTTCTTTTGCAATGTGCAAGTTTTCAAATTTCACATCTTGAGCGAGCAATATTTCTCCCCCTTTGTCATTGTCAAAAAGAAGGAAAGACCCTTTACATCAATTATGACAAAGGTAAGTATCAATCTCATTTGTGCATCATTATATTTTCAAATTGAAACATGCACTATTTCAAAAACCTTATATTTCATTCATGCACGATATTGAATAAATCAATCAACATTATGAGCATATCATACATGATACATCATTTTGGTAATAAATCATATCATTTATCAATATTTTATGATACCAAGCATTCATTATTTAGAGAATTTATGATGCATATTATATGCATATATCATCACAATAAAAAGTAATTGCGTACATAATTTCAAATCATAAATGTTTCAAATCATGATGGTATTAACTTGTCAAATTTCATCCGACCATTCATGATCATAACTTTTCATTTGTATGTATCAAAATAATATCAAGAGTATTCCATGCATAATTTTATATCACCACATAAGGAATATCAAGAAGAAAGTAGTTGGGTGATGCGATAAACATTTTATGAATACAAGGAATATAAAAATCATATCATAAAATATTAGAATATCTGAATACCAAAATGCATAATTTCTTTTTGAAAAACCTACGCATAAATAATCAAAAGAAAATCTTGGGAGATCGATAAATGAAAAAAAAATCTTGATTCATAATAAATCTTAATTTATAAATATCACGGAATCAAGATCACGATTTTGGATAAAACTCATTCAAATTCAAATCGCCCAAATCATCAAAATCTTAATATTACTTTCAAGAGATTCAAAATGATATACATAGATTTATCATAAAGTAAATTAATTTTCAATCATCACATAAGGCATTTAAAAAATTTATGAAACATAGGAGAATGATTAATTTAAGCATGCAATGTTTCAATCAAATTCAAGTCATGAATAACAATACTTTCATATTATGAGTATCAATTCATGAATACTAAAAGACATTATTTGGGATTCTAATTTTGGAAGATCAAGATTATGATTTAGATAAAACTCATTTAAATCAAATCGTTAACTTGAAATTCATAATCAAGTCATCAAAATCAATTTCGAGATTCACAAAATTAGTAAAATAAATTCATTAATTTCAATAGGATAGAAAATTTATTTCCATTTCATACAATTAATTTCATGTGAGTGTATTCAAGTCTTTTGTGAAAACATGTATCATCATCGAAACATAAGTTTCATCATGAAGCCGTTAAGACCAAACACATCATGATATGACATCTATCATCAAAAGACTATCAAGAAATTCATACATAGATGTACATGCACTATGTCATCTTAATATGTCATAAAAAACGATTAGTCTAAAAACATGTTAATCTAAAATGAGAGTTTCAAATCAACATTTACATCAAAAAAACTCATGTATGTCATAAAATCATCAAGATACACATGTATGGATTAATCCTAAGCATTATCACATATCATATAATTATCATCCCTAATGTTGCATATATCATTTAACATTTCAAAACATAACATACAAGAACCTTAGCAATATACTTTTCATTATCAATTTTTTAATTTTTCAAAGATGCTAAAAAGAGAAACATGATATATTTTTTGAAAAATAATTTTTTATTTTCTATTCCTACTATCTAAATTAAGCACTCATGAAAAACTTCAAGTAACTTCAAAGTAATTCAAGAGAGTTGAGTTACTTACCTTGTAGTCGAAGCCCATCAAAGCCCAATTCGCCGTTTCATCTTTGGAAGTTTTTGATTCGTCCTTGGTTGCCTTCCTCTTCTTTGGCCTCTTCCTCCGTTCAAGTTCATTATTTATTTTAGATTTTTGTTTAATGAACTTATTAAGATTTAGTGTTCGAAGTTTAAGTTCATCATTGTCCTCATCACTTGAGTCATCGTACAAGTGGTATTCATTTGTCCGGAGTTCCAAATCCTTCCTGTTCTTTGGAAGGTGATTTTGTTCATTATGTTCATCATGTGCATTGCGCACCATTTCATATGTCATCAATGAGCCGATAAGTTCTTCAAGTGGAAAAATATTTAAATCTTTTGTTTCTTGTATTGCCATTACTTTTGATTCCCAAGCTTTAGAAAGTGATCGTAAAACCTTACTAACAAGTTCAAAATTCGAGAAACATTTGCCAAGAGCTTGTAAACCATTGACAACATCTGTAAAACGGGTGTACATGTCAACAATGGTTTCACTCGGCTTCATTCGAAAAAGCTCGAAATCATGTATTAAAAAGTTGATTTTCGAATCTTTAACTCTAGAAGTGCCTTCGTGTGTGATTTCAAGAGTGTGCTATATGTCGAAAGTCGTTTCGCACAAAGAAACCTGATTGAACTCATTTTTGTCCAAAGCGCAAAATAAGGCATTCATAGCCTTTGCGTTTAAAGAAAAATACTTCTTCTCCAAATCCGACCATTCGTTCATCGGTTTAGAGGGAAGTTGAAAACCGTTTTCAACAATATTCCATAAATCCAAATTCATAGAAATCAAGAAAACCCTCATTTGAGTTTTCCAATAAGTGTAGTCCAATCCGTTAAACAACGGTGGACGAAAAACCGATAAGCCCTCTTGAAAGCCATGAAGAGCCATTTCTCTCGAGAGTAAATCCAAAATGAGAAATACCGGGCTCTGATACCAATTGTTAGGATCGAAGTGGCACTAAGAGGGAGGGGTGAATTAGTGCAGCGGATTAAAACGTTGATTTCGACAAATCTTTCGTGCGATAAAAATCGGAGTCGGAAGTGCTTAACTTGAAAACGTATTCGCAAAGTTGTGCAGCAAAGATAATGATGAAATAAAGCAAGTAAGAAGGTTTGCAGTAATGTAAATAGCAGTAATGAAATGTAAACCAGAGATTATGCCATTTTTAAAGTGGTTCGATCAAGTGACCTACATCCACTTGCGAGGCCCCTCTTCGATGAGGCTCCCACCTTCCACTAGCAAATCTCTTGAAAGGGAAGGGTGAATACCCCTCTTATAGCTTTTTACAAGCGGTTCACTCTCTTATAGATTTTCAACAAGAAAGAAGGAGGTGAACACTAGCAAATTGAAAACAAGACTATCTAAGACTTTTCTAGGGCCTTTCTCTCAAACAATTGCTGTTCAAAAAGTTGTAATCTCAGCTGAGATTTGAGGGGTATTTATAGGCCTCAAGAGGATTCAAATTTGGGCTCCAAATTTGAATTCTCTTGGAGTTCCCGATGCTGGCGGTGCCACCGCTTGTTAGTGGCGGTGCCACCGCCTACAGTGTTTTCAGCCCACTAGTTGGGCTTCAATCTTGGCCCAAACTAGTCCGAATTCGGGCCCAATTGGCCCCTACTTGGGTCATAGGATTAATACCTAATCCTAACCCTAATTAACATGCTAACTATAAATTTAAAGACATTTTATAAGCTATTACAAAGTCCATAAGTCAAGACTTCTTCCGGTGAGCTTCCGGCGAACTTTCGGCGGTCTTCCGATAAACTCTCGGAAACCATTCTGCGGACTCCCGGCAAGCTCTTAAACTTCACGATTTGATCTTGACGAGTTCCAATGAGCTTCTTCGGCAAGCTCCGATCTCTCTCGGCGAGCTCCGCGAACTTCCCACGAACCTTTCTGTGAGCTTCCAAAAAACCCTTCGGCAAGCTCCCTACTCATTCTCGGCTAGTTCCGGCAGCATTCCCGACAAACCTTCGGACTTCCGTCGAACTCTCGAACTCCCAATGAATCCTTCGCGCTTGACTCCGCACTTTGTTTCGCTTTATGTCTTTCTCATTATCATAGTTATTCCTGCACACACAAACTAAAACTCTATTCCGATCTAGACAATTATTACAACGCGAATCGACATTTCGTTGCCCGGCACATCATTGGTTGGCGCTTCATCTGATTCTTCAGCGTATCATCCTCTCTTGCGGCTTGTTGCCCAATCGGCGGTTGACCTCCGTAACCCCGATATCCTTGGTGCAATTCCGCTCTCCTTGGCCCGATGCCCGACGTCCGAAGCCTTCTACCGTCCAATATCCTAATGTGATCTCCTCCGGCGCAACGTCAATTCCTCCTGCGTTAACTGTCTAATCCTGATCGAGTAGACCTGCATCACTCAAAATGCAGTTTAAATTATAAACACATATCAAGTGGTTTCATAATCAAAATACGAGATTCAACATAAACAAGCTTCCAGACAATAGTATATAAAATTTCATAATACCATTACTTCCTTTGGATTTAAGGAAAACACTGTTGATCAGTGTATATATCTGAAGGTAAGTGGGAGCAAGTTTATTATATTGATCTTATATGTGGATGATATTTTACTTACTAGTAGTGATCTTGGTTTATTGCACGAAACCAAGATATTTCTCAACAAGAACTTTAAGATGGTTGATATGAATGAGGCAGCCTATGTTATTGGCATTGAGATATTCAGGGATAGATCTCAAGGATTATTAGGATTGTCTCAGAAAGGATATATTGATTATATCTTGGAAAGATTTAATATGTAGCTTTGCTCAGCTAATGATGTACCTATTACTAAAGGTGAAAAATTCAGTCAAAACCAATGCCCAATGACTTAGAAAAGAATCAAATAAAGAATATTCCTTATGGGTGCGTAGTTGGAAGTCTATTATATGCTCAAACCTGTACAAGACCAGATATCAATTTTGTTGTTGCAATGTTGGGAAGACACCAAAGTAACCCAGGAATGGAACATTGGAAAGTTGGAAAGAAAGTAATGAGATATCTGTAAGGGACGAAAGATTATATGCTCACATACAGGAGATCAGATCAGCTTGAAGTGATAGGATATTCAGATGTTGATTTTGCAAATTACAAGTCCACTTCAGGATTTGTATTTATGTTAGCTGGTGGCGCAATTTCTTGGAAAAGTACAAAGCAATCACTTATTGCATCATCAATAATGGAAGCTGAATTTGTGGCATGCTTTGAGGCCACAAATCAAGCTTTATGGCTGTAAAATTTCATCTCTGGACTTGCTGTGGGTGACTTAATTGCCAGGCCGCTAAAGATATTTTGTGATAACACTGTAGCAGTTTTCTTCTCTAAGAATAGCAAGTACTCTAGTGGTTCTAAGCACATTGAGATAAAGTACTTAGTGGTTAGAGAAAGAGTCCAGAAACAGCAAGTGTCAATTGAAAATTTGACCACCACTATGATGATTGCTGATCCATTAACAAAAGCTTTATAATATAAAATATTCAAAGAACATGTTTTTAGAATGGGGTTTGTGAGCAAGTCATAAAGGATATGGTGATGCATGTTTATGTGGATGCTATTATTGACATTCTTCTTACTTAATTAAAGTTATTTATTTCTGTTATCCTGTTTACATTTATGTTTATGCATATTTTGGTTGAATGTAATAACAGGATTGTCTTGATAAGATAAATTACATGGGTCATTATGGACTATATTAGGAAAGACTAACAATGTTGTGGTATATAGAAGGGAGTATGACATTGATGAAATACAACCGTTATGACTCGTATTGATAGTTGGACTTAATATAGTATTATTGTGTTTACTGGACTTATTGGCTTATTTTAAAACATGACCATGTTTAAATACTTTTCAAAAATTCCTTGAAATCCAATTAGGTAAAATTGTTTTTAAATAAATTTTGTTTTGTTTATTTTGATTTTGAATATCTCTTTTATATCTTATCAATTAATGAGCCAAGTGGGAAAATGTTAGGTTTTTATAGCCCTTTTATAATTGAATAAGATATATAATATATAACTAATTGGATTCCGTTGAAATATTTTAGCCAATATAATAGAAGTCCATCTTACGGAATGATTCCTCGGGAGATAACCTTGATGGGAGGAAATCTCCTGAGATATTATCGTAGACCCTCTGCTCTCACCTATAAAAGGACAGGACCTCTAGGGGGTTGGGAGAGCATTGGCACATTATGTACAGACACACCTCTCCATTGAGGGATTTCAGTTTCTCTCCCCAAAAACCCTTTCTCCCCAAAATCCATCAATCTCAATGAAAGGATAGGAAGAGAGGAGAAAGGATATATTCCTTGCACTCCTTGCAGATTTGGATTAAAGATAGTGCCTGCAGTAATCTTGGATCAAAGACGGTGCTTAGCAGATCAAATGAGATCTTTGAATAGATGACATCAAAAGGTACGCATCGTAATAATTAGATCTATGCATTTGATTTTGATCCTAGCATAATAGTTATTTCTGTATTTTTGATATGGCATAATTATAAATTTTATGCTTACAGCTCGGTGTTGGACTCCTCTCCTTCGGATGCGCTCGAGTCATCCCACGTTGTTTTGAGCGCATTCTTCTTTGGTGTTCTCTTCTTGGCTAGAGGACAATCACTTTTCTAGTGTCCCAGCTTCTTGCATTCGTAGCAAATAACTTAGTCCTTTTTTGGTTCAAATTTATTTTTAGTATCATTTTTAAATTTATTTTTTTAATAAATTTTTTAAATTTCCTTGTTAGAAGTGTAAGTCATCGTCAAAGTCCTCATCACTTGAGTTTTCTTTCAAGTGGTCTTCTAGAGTTCTAAGTGTCAAATCCTTCCTGTTCTTTGAAAGAATGTCTTCTTGCTCTTCATGAGCTTTGTAAGTCATTTCGTAGGTCATTAATGACCCGATTAATTCTTCAAGAGGAAAGTTGTTTAAATCTTTAGCCTCTTGAATAACAGTGACTTTAGGGTCCCAACTCTTTGGAAGGGATCTTAGAATTTTATTGATGAGCTCAAAATCTGAAAAACTTTTACCGATTCCTTTTAGACCATTGACGACATCCGTGAAACGGGTGTACATGTCGCCTATGGTCTCGCTCGGTTTCATTCAAAAAAGTTCATAAGAATGTACTAAAAGATTGATTTTTGACTCTTTCACTCTACTTATGCCTTCGTGAGTCACTTCGAGTGTATGTCAAATATCAAATGTAGTTTCACAAATTGAAACACGATTGAACTCGTTTTTATCAAGCGCACAAAATAAGACATTCATAGCCTTTGCATTAAGAGCAAAAGTATTTTTCTCCAATTCATTCCAATCGATCATTGGAAGAGAAGACTTTGAAAATCCATTTTCAACAATATTCCAAAGTTCAAAATCCATGGAAATAGGAAGATCGTCATTCGAGTCTTCCAATAGGTGTAGTCTGTCCCATTGAACATGGGCAAACATGTAATAGAGTGACCCTCTTGGTTTCCGGCATATGCCATCTCTCTTGGGTTTTAATCCAATTGAGAGTGAACCTGCTCTGGTACCAATTGTTGGGATCAAAAGCACTAAGAGGGGGTGAATTAGTATAGCGGAAAACTTTCATCGATTAAAACAATGTTCGTACGATGAAATCATTTTCGATGAAAACCGTTTCAGAAAGTTCTACAACTTAAGAGTAAACAAAAGTATAGTTGACGTAAAGCAACGGAGGTAGTTTGCAGTTAAGATAAGGAGCATAATGTAAATGCAAACCGAGATTTAGAGCAGTTCGGTCAATCTAGACCTACATCCACTTTTGGCTTCCTCCTTCGATGAGGTCACCGACGTCCACTAGAGGCCTTCCTTCAATAGGCAAAGGCCAACCACCCTTTTATAGCTTTACTCCTTTTGATGGGCTTAGGAGACAACCCTTACAGATTTCCACTCCTCTCTTGAATGACCAAAACTTAGAAGAAAAGAGGGAGAAGAACTTCTAGCCTTTTACAACACTTTTAAGCTCTCAAATTCTCAGAATAAATGCAAGCTTTCAGTGCCCTTTCATGTAGGAAAGGGTGGGGTTTATATAGGCCTCAACTGGTTTGAATTTGGAGCTCAAAAGTGTCATCTTTTGGATTTTTGGGGTCCTGGCGGTACCACCATCAAAACTGGGCGGTACTATCGCCTAACACTGCTCGGAGAGTGAGCTCAGGTGGTACCATTGCCTGACTTCGCTCGGAGACCAAGCTCAGGTGGTATCATTACCTGACAAGGGCGGTACCACCGCCTCACTTTGCTCGAAGACCGAGTTCTGGGCGGTGCCACCGCCGGCCAAGAAATCTGGGTCCGAATGGGCTAATCTATTCAGCCCAATTTGGGTCTATCAAGGGCCCAATTGGCCCCAGATTAAATTAATAGGAGCACCTCCCATTCCTAACTTAATCTTCATGCTAACTACGACATTTAAGACATTAATACTGTAACTCATGTTCTGGTGTGTCAATCGCTTCTTCCGACGAGCTTCCGGCGAACTTCCGGCGAACAATGAAGTTTAATATAAGAGTCTATTCATGTTGTTTTTAATAAAGTTTCAAAAGTTAAGAAAAATGAACTTGATGATGATGTTGATTTTGATGCTTTGAATTTAAATGAAACCATTCCTCTGAATAGCAACTTAGATACATCTACTTCCGAAACATCCTTACCCAAGGATTGGAAGTATGTAGATACTCATCCTAAGGAGCTGATCTTAGGAGACGCATCTAAAGGGGTTCAAACACGTTTTTCTCTTAAAAATTTTTATGTCAATGCCGCTTTTCTCTCCCAAATTGAACCTAAATGTATTGACGAAGCTATGAAAGATGATTTATGGATTATCGCAATACAAGATGAGTTAAATCAATTTAAGAGAAATGAGATGTGGAAGCTTGTTCCTAGGCCAAATGACCATTTAGCTATTGGTACTAAATGGGTCTTTAGAAACAAGCAAGATGAATCTTGTATCATGGTTAGAAACAAGGCTAGATTAGTGGCCAAAGGTTTCAACTAAGAAGAAAGTATCAATTACGAAGAAACCTTCGTTCCTGTGGCTCGATTAGAAGCCTTAAGTATGCTCCTTGCCTATGCTAATAGTAATAATTTTAAGTTGTTTCAAATGGTTGTTAAAAGTGCTTTTCTTAATGGCTTTATTTCTGAAGAAGTTTATGTTGAACAACCTCCCATATTTGAGAATAATAGTCTCCCTAATCATGTATTTAAATTGACTAAAGCTCTTTATGGTTTAAAACAAGCCCCAAGGGCTTGGTATGAGAGACTTAGTTCATTTCTTATTGAAAATAATTTCTCTAAAGGCAAGGTTGATACTACATTATTAATTAAAAATTTTGAAAATAATTTTCTTATTGTTCAAATTTATGTTGATGATATTATCTTCGGTTTTACGAATGAATCTCTTTTTGAATCATTTGCTAAGAGTATGAGTCTTGAATTTGAAATGAGTTTGATGGAAGAATTAACATTCTTTTTGGGCTTACAAATTAAACAACTAAGTAATTATTGTTAGGATCGAGAGCACTAAGAGGGGGGGGGATGAATTAGTGCAGCGGAAATCTTTCAGCGATTTAAAAACGAAAGCTGCGTTCGTCCGATAAAAACGATTTCGATGTAAAAGCCGATTCACAGTTTGTATCTAAGTGTAGTTTACGCAGTTTGCGTCTAAATGCAGTTTATGCCTAAATGCAGATTAAAGTTTCTAAAGCGCGGTTTGCATTTAAAGCGCAGTTTCGCGCCTAAGCGCGCGTTTGCGTCTAAACACAGTTTCGTCGTAAAACACAGTTTGCGTCTAAAAGCGCGGTTTATGCCTAAACACAGTTTGCGTCTAAACACAGTTTTGCGCCTCTGGCGTAGTTTGCGTCCTAAACGCAGTTTTACGCCTAAGTGCAGTTTTCGTCTAAGTGCAGTTTTACGTCTAAACGCAGTTTTGCGTCTAAACGTAGTTTTACGTCTAAATGCAGTTTTACGTCTAAATGCAGTTTTACGTCTAAATGCAGTTTTGCGTCTAAACGCAGTTTTACGTCTAAACGTAGTTTTACGTCTAAACTCAGTTTACGTCTAAACGCAGTTTTTACATCAAAGCGTAATTTTACGTCTAAACGCAGTTTTGCGTCTAAACGCAGTTTTGAACTTTGAAAAGCGTTTTATGAATACGCAGAAAGCAATTTGTAGTTATAAATGGAATCAAAACGTAAGCGTAAACTGCAGTGTAAAGATCGTACGAAAACACCGATTTATGTCTGAATGCAGATTCGGAAAGATCAGAACTTAGAGACTCGTTCGTAAAAGCGCAGAGGGCAGTAGCTATGTAGGAGGTTTGCAGTAATGATAAAGTGCTCAAAGTAAAAGCAAACCAGAGATTTAGAGTGGTTCGGTCAGTCTTGACTTACGCCACTTTTGGCTTCCTCCTCCGACGAGGTCACCGACGTCAACTAGCTGCCTTCCTTCAATGGGCGAAGGCCAACTGCCCTTTTACAGTTTCACTCATTTTGATGGGCTCAGGAGACAACCCTTACAGAACCTTTCTCTCCTCACTTTTACAATTCAGAAACTTAAAGAACAGAAGGAGGAGACTTAAAGGCTTTACAACAATTTTTAGCTCAAGAATCACAGAGAAGATCAAGATTTCGGTGTAGGTCTCTTGCTCTTTCTGTGCTGAATGGGTGGGGTATTTATAGGCCCCAACCCAGTTCAAATTTGGAGCTCAAAATCGATCAAATCCCGAATTCGGGGATCATCGGGTTTACACCTCATTTGGAGAGGTTGCACCGCCGGCGAGAGCTTCGAAGACTGAGCCTCACAGGCGGTGCCACCTGTCGAGGCGGTTGCACCTCTCTGCCAGAGCTCGAAGATCGAGCTCCGGCGGTTGCACCGCCTGATCGAGAGGTTGCACCGCTTTGCGAGCTTCGAAACTTGAGCTCTAGCGGTGCTACCTCCTGACAGAGGAGGTTGCACCGCCATCCTCGCTTCGAGATCCAGCCCTGGGCGGTTGCACTGCCTAGTGTCGCTGGGAGACATAGCCCAAGCGGTGCCACCTCCTGGCCTAGGCGGTTGCACCTCCTCGGTGCAATCAAGGTCCCAATGGTTAGCTCCATTCGCCCAATTTCAATCTTTTTCAGGGCCCAATTGCCCCAAAGATTAAGCTAATGGGATCACCTCCCATTTTCCAACTTAATCAACGTGCTAACTATGATTAAATCTAAGACAATTTCTGCAGCTTTGCTCCGATCGTCAATCGCTTCTTTTCGCGAAGTTTCCGCGAACTTCCGTCGATCATCCGATGAACCCTCGGTGATTCTTCTCGGGACTTCCGGCAAACTCCTGGACTTTATGCGACGATCCACTTGGAGAGTTCCGGCGAGCTTAAACGGCAAGCTTCTGGACTTCTCGGATCTGTTCTCGCAGAACCTCCGATGACCGTCCGAACTTCCGTCGAACTCTCGAACTCCCAACGTGATCATGATCTTGACTCCGGCGCAACTCCTGCTGCTTGTCTAACTTTCATCGTAGTTAATCCTGCACACTTATGGCTTTTAGAAAAGTGCTTTTAACATCCATTTGAAACAACTTAAAATTATTACTGCTAGCGTAGGCAAGGAGCATCCTTATGGCTTCCAATCGAGCCACAGGAGCGAAGGTTTCTTCGTAATCGATACCTTCTTCTTGGTTGAAACCTTTGGCCACTAATCTAGCCTTGTTTCTAACCACGATACCATTTTCATTTTGCTTGTTTCTGAAGACCCATTTAGTACCAATAACTAAATGGTCATTTGGGCTAGGAACAAGCTTCCACACTTCATTTCTCTCAAATAGATTTAATTCATCTTGCATTGCGATAATCCATGAATCATCTTTCATGACTACATCATTGCATTTGGGTTTAATTTGGGAGAGAAAGGCGGCATTTGCACAAAAGGTTTTAAGAGAAGATCGTGTTTGAACCCCCTTTGATGTGTCTCCTAGGATTAGCTCCTTAGGGTGAGCATCTACATACTTCCAATCCTTGGGTAAGGATATTTCGGAAGTGGATGCATCCAGGTTGTTAGTTGGAGAGGGGGTTTCCTTTAAATTCAATGAATCAAAATTAACATCTTCATCAAGATCATTTTTCGTGATTTCAGAAATCTCATTGAAAACAACATGAATGGATTCTTCAATAATTAGAGTTCTTTTATTGAAGATACGAAAGGCTTTAGAAACCGTAGAATAACCAAGAAAGATTCCTTCATCGGATTTAGCATCAAATTTTCCTAAGTCGTCTTTTTCATTCAAGATAAAACACTTACACCCAAAGACTTTAAAATATGAAACGTTGGGTTTTTTATTGTTCCATAACTCATAGGGAGTTTTGGTTAGTAGAGGTCTCACTAGAACTCTATTTAAAATGTAGCATTCAGTATTTACGGCTTCGGCCCAAAAATATTTGGGTAGGTTGTGTTCATTCAACATGGTTCTTGCCATTTCTTGTAAATTTCGATTTTTTCTTTCTACAACTCCATTTTGTTGAGGGTTTCTAGGAGTAGAGAAATTATGGTTGTATCCATTGAGTTCACAAAATTTCTGGAAATCATGGTTTTGAAATTCACCACTATGATCACTTCTAATTGACGAAATCATAGAACCTTTCTCATTCTGAACGAGTTTGCAAAACTTGGTAAAAGATCTAAGACATTCACTTTTCTGTTTTAAGAAGTAAGTCCATGTGTATATGCTATAGTCATCCACGATGTCGAAAGCGTATTTGCTACCTCCTAGGCTTGATGTGGAGATAGGTCCGAACAAGTCCATATGGATCAATTGTAAGGGCCTAGAGGTGCTTATTTGATTTTTAGATTTGAAGCTACTCTTAATTTGTTTACCTAATTGGCAGGCATCACATACATTATCTTTGATGAACTTGATATGAGGAATTCCTCTTACAAGTGCTTTGGATGATATTTGAGTGATTAGCTTCATGCTAGCATGACCTAATCTTCTGTACCATATCCAAGCATTAACATTTAAAGCAGAAAAACATATTTCATTACATAAATTATTGATGTCAATAGTGTATACGTTATTTTGTTTTAATGTAATCATAGATATGTTTTTATGTGGTTTTTCAATGATGCAAGCATTAGATTCAAATCTGATAATATATCCTTTATCACACAATTGACTAATGCTCAAGAGGTTATGTTTTAGACCATCAACTAGCAAAACATCTTCAATAGAGAAGTTGGATTTGTTACCTATGGTTCCTTTGCCAATGATTTTACCCTTGTTGTTGTCTCCGAAGGTGACATATCCTTCGTCTATGCTAGTGAGCTTAGAGAATTGGGATGGATCTCCGGTCATATGCTTTGAGCATCCACTATCAAGGTACCATCTCTTGCTCCTAGCTTGCGATGGTTTAGTTTTCTACAAGAAAGGAGGATGTTTAGGTACCCATTTGCTTTTGGGTTCCTCACAAATAGATCTACATTTTCTATCATGTTGCATAGAATTTGTCATGGTTCCTTTAGGAACCCAAATCAATTTGTTTGGACTAAATTTCCTGAATAGACAATAATGCGTCCTGTGTCCGAACTTGCAACAAAAGTTGCATTTGCTTTAATGTCTAACATGTAAGATGGGGCCTTTTACGAAGGTAGTTGGATTTTGGTGAGGACTCCTCACAAATCCAATCCCACTTCTTTTGGGAACATGACCCTTGTTTGTAAGGATCATGTTTAATGACTTGCTACCAACCTCGAATTTCTTCAAGGTGTCCTTAAGTAGCAAGTTTTCTTTTTGAAAAGTTTCTAGATCATGACATTTGATACATGAATTTAAACTATCATGATATTCAATTTTTAACTTATTAAAATCACAAGTAAGACTATCATGCTCCTTTTTTAGCAATTTGTATTTTCTATTGATAATCTTGCATTCATCAAATAAGTCATGGAAGGCATTTAATAATTCATCGAAAGATAAATCAGCATCTAATAAATTCGTTACCTCCTCTCCGATGGCCATTAAGGCGTAATGAGCAACTTGCTAGGTGTTGGACTCCTCTTCTTCAGATGCGCTCGAGTCATCCCATGTTGCTTGAAGAGCCTTCTTCTTTGATGTTCTCCTTTTGACTTGGGGACAATCACTCTTGTAGTGTCCCGGCTTTTTGCATTCATAGCAGATCACTTGGTCCTTCTTGGGTTCAAGTTTAATTTTTGCATCATTCTTAAACTTGTTTCTTTTAAAGAACTTTTTAAACTTTCTTGTTAGAAGTGCCAAGTCATCATCATAGTCCTCATCACTTGAGTTTTCTCTCAAGTGGCATTCAGAAGTTTTGAGTGCCATATCCTTCCTGTTCTTCGGAATGATGTCTTCTTGCTCTTCATGAGCTTTACAAGTCATTTCGTAGGTCATTAATGACCCGATTAGTTCTTCAAGAGGGAAGTTCTTGAATCTTTTGCCTCTTGAATAGCAGTGACTTTAGGATCCCAACTTTTAGGAAGGGATCTTAGTATCTTATTTACGAGTTCAAAATCCGAAAAACTTTTTCCGAGTCCTTTTAAACCGTTGACGACATCCGTGAAACGGGTAAACATGTCGCCAATGGTTTCACTCTGTTTCATTCGGAAAAGTTCAAAAGAATGCAACAACAGATTGATTTTTGACTCTTTCACTCTACTTGTGCCCTCGTGGGTCGCTTCAAGTGTGTGCCAAATATCAAATGCAGTTTCGCAAGTTGAAACACGATTAAACTCATTTTTTTATCAAGTGCAAAAATAAGGCATTCATAGCCTTTGCATTAAGAGCGAAAAGCCTTCTTTTCCAATTCATTCCAATCGATCATTGGAAGAGAAGACTTTGAAAATCCGTTTTCAACAAGGTTCCACAGTTCAAAAATCCATAGAAATAAGAAAAGATCCTCATTCGGTCTTCCAGTAGGTGTAGTCCGTCCCACTGAACATGGGTGGGCGTGTAATAGAATGCCCCTCTTGGTTTCCGGCGATGCCATCTCTCTTGGGTTTTAATCCGTTAGAGAGTTAACCTTGCTCGATACCAATTGTTAGGATCGAGAGCACTAAGAGGGGGGGGTGGTGAATTAGTGCAGCGGAAATCTTTCAGCGATTTAAAAACGAAAGCTGCGTTCGTTGGATAAAAACGATTTCGATGTAAAAGCCGATTCACAGGTTGTATCTAAGTGTAGTTTACGCAGTTTGCGTCTAAATGCAGTTTGCGTCTAAATGCAGATTGCGTCTAAGCGCAGTTTGCATTTAAGCGCAGTTTGCGTCTAAGCGCAGATTGCGTCTAAGCATAGTTTGCATCTAAACACAGTTTGCGTCTAAACACAGTTTGTGTCTAAGCACAGTTTGCGTCTAAACACAGTTTGCGTCTAAACACAGTTTGCGTCTGAGCGCAGTTTGCGTCTAAACGCAGTTTTACGTCTCAGTGCAGTTTTACATCTAAGTGCAGTTTTACGTCTAAACGCAGTTTTGCGTCTAAATGCATTTTTATGTCTAAACGCAGTTTTACGTCTAAATGCAGTTTTACGTCTAAACGCAGTTTTACGTCTAAACGTAGTTTTACGTCTAAACTCAGTTTACGTCTAAACGCAGTTTTTACGTCAAAGCGTAATTTTACGTCTAAACGCAGTTTTGCGTCTATACGCAGTTTTGAACTTTGAAAAGCGTTTTATGAATACGCAGAAAGCAATTTGTAGTTATAAATGGAATCAAAACGTAAGCGTAAACTGCAGTGTAAAGATCGTACGAAAACACCGATTTATGTCTGAATGCAGATTCGGAAAGATCAGAACTTAGAGACTCGTTCGTAAAAGCGCAGAGGGCAGTAGCTATGTAGGAGGTTTGCAGTAATGATAAAGTGCTCAAAGTAAAAGCAAACCAGAGATTTAGAGTGGTTCGGTCAATCTTGACTTACTCCACTTTTGGCTTCCTCCTCCGACGAGGTCACCGACGTCAACTAGCTGCCTTCCTTCAATGGGCGAAGGCCAACTGCCCTTTTACAGTTTCACTCCTTTTGATGGGCTCAGGAGACAACCCTTACAGAACCTTTCTCTCCTCACTTTTACAATTCAGAAACTTAAAGAACAGAAGGAGGAGACTTAAAGGCTTTTACAACAATTTTGAGCTCAAGAATCACAGAGAAGATCAAGATTTGATTGTGTAGGTCTCTTGCTCTTTCTGTGCTGAATGGGTGGGGTATTTATAGGCCCCAACCCAGTTCAAATTTGGAGCTCAAAACGATCAAATCCCGAATTCCGGGATCAAAGCGTTGCACCTCCTCGACCGGAGGGTTGCACCGCCGGCGGCGAGCTCAAGATCGAGCCTCACGGGCGGTGCCACCTCGTCGAGGCGGTTGCACTTCTCTGCCAGAGCTCGAAGACCGAGCTCAGGCGGTTGCACCGCCTGACTAGAGAGGTTGCACCGCCTGGCAGAGCTCGAAACTTGAGCTCTAGCAGTGCTACCTCCTGACAGAGGAGGTTGCACCGCCCAGTCTCACTCGGAGATTGAGCCCTAGGTGGTTGCACCTCTTAGCTAGGGCGGTTGCACCGCCTAGTGTCGCTGGGAGACATAGCCCAAGCGATGCCACCTCCTGGCCTAGGCGGTTGCACCTCCTGGTGCAATCAGGGTCCGAATGGTTAGCTCCATTCGGCCCAATTTCAATCTTTTCAGGGGCCCAATTGCCCCAAGATTAAGCTAATGGGATCACCTCCCATTTTCCAACTTAATCAACGTGCTAACTATGATTAAATCTAAGACAATTTCTGCAGCTTTGCTCCGATGCGTCAATCGCTTCTTTCGGCGAGTTTCCGGCGAACTTCCGTCGATCATCCGATGAACCCTCGGTGATTCTTCTGCGGACTTCCGGCAAACTCCTGGGCTTTGCGACGATCCACTTGGCGAGTTCCGACGAGCTTCGCTTGGCAAGCTTCTGGACTTCTCGGATCTGTTCTCGCAGAACCTCCGACGACCATCCGAACTTCCGTCGAACTCTCGAACTCCCAACGTGATCATGATCTTGACTCCGGTGCAACTCCTGCTGCTTGTCTAACTTTCATCGTAGTTAATCCTGCACACTTATCTCAACACATAGATTAGACAACAAATGACAATTGACTTCATCATCAAAATCTGAGATTCAACAATCTCCCCCTTTTTTATGATGACAATCAATTGATAATGGAGTTATCCTTAACTCCCCCTATCTATATGCCATAGTTGAGATAAGTCAACCTTGAATTCAAGACCTAAGAATTCAAGTGACGTATTGATAAGTTAGATCAATTAAACTTATCAATACTCCCATCATGATACCCATCATGATGTATCTCTTCAAGAATGATGTCAAGGCTTGACATACATCATCAAGTTTGTATGATTGTGTTTGTAACTATTCATCATGTAATTGAATATTATCATATAAAGCTGCGAAGAACTATTACATGATGCACACATTTGAGATTTTCTAGCAAGTTTGCATTTACTTCACAAGATAGGATATCAACTCAAGACATAATGCAAACTGTAGCACATGTTCATATATCTCTTGGTGATGCAAGGATGGCATAACCATAACATTGTTTATAGCATCACTCAAGTATTTGCAACTATGACATAGACATGATTATGGCAGTGTTTATCAATTCATATGTTTCTCCCCCTTTGTCATCAATAAAAAGCATGATAGCATTATCAAAAAGCATGGTAGATGTGATTCCAGCAGGTTATCACGCACATAAAGGAAGGCATGACACATATAATACTTTGAATATCTCTTCTCCTTGTTATAGTTCGTTGCTTGAAGGAGGAAAGTCATTTTTCAAAAAGTTTTCATAAGAGTGTACAGGAAAATCCCATTTTTAGCATTCAAACCGAAAAATGAAGTTCTTACATGCATTCGGTTATGAGTAAGCTACTGATTTTTAAAAACATTTGTCACATAATTTCCAACATGTTATTTGATCAAGTGATGCCAAGGCATGTAATAGTAATAACGTCCTAAAAATAATTTTAACTAGTTTAAGTATTCTATTACATCAACATTCCTAATTCTTTTCTTATGAAATCAAATTGTTCTTCACTTAGGGTTTTGTAAAGATATCAGCTAGTTGATGTTTGGTATCAATGAACTCTATGGTCACGTCATGATTAGTGACATGATCTCAGATATAAAGTGATGTCTAATATCAATATGTTTTGTTCTTGAGTGTTGTATAGGATTTTTAGTTAAGCATATTGCACTTTCGTGTTATCACATTTAATGGGAATATCTTTAAGATTAACTTTGTAATCTTCTAAAGTGTTTTTCATCCATACAACTTGTGCACACATGCACTTGTTGTAATATATTCAACTTTCCCGTTGTTGATAGAGCAACCGAGCTTTGTTTCTTAGATGACCAGGATACAAGGGCATGTCCTAAAAAATTGACATGATCCCGATGTGCTTTTTCTATCTAGTCTGACCCCGAAGTCCGCATCGGCAAGATAAGTCGTTAACTCAAAATTTTCTGATTTTGGGTACCATAATCCTAGATTTGTGGTTCCATTAAGATATCTAAGTATTCTTTTGACTGCTTTGAGATGAGATATCTTAGGGTTTGATTGAAATCTAGCACAAAGTCCTACACTAAACATGATGTCCGGGTCTAGTGGCGGTGAGGTAAAAGTAAACTTCCTATCATACCCCTATAAGTCTTTTGATTAAAGCTTTCTCCACTTTCATCAATTTCTAACTTAGTGGAGGTGCTCATAGGGTGTTAATGGCCTTTGAGTTGTTCATATTAAACTTTTTTTAATAAATTCATAGCATATTTTGTTTGACTAATAAAGATGTCGTTGCTTAATTGTTTGATTTGTAAGCCTAAGAAGAATGTTAATTCTCCCATTAAGCTCATTTCAATTCAAGACTCATGGTTCTAGCAAAAGATTCACAGAGATTCATTTGTAGAGCAAAAGATAATATCATCAACATAAATCTGAACAATGAGAAAATTATTTTCAAAATTCTTGATAAATAATGTAGTATCAACCTTGCCTTTTGTGAAGTTATTTTCGATAAGAAAAGAACTAAGTCTCTCATACCAAGCCCTTGGGGCTTGTTTTAAACCATAGAGAGCTTTAGTTAATCTAAACACATGATTAGGGGAGGCTATCATTTTCAAAACCGGGAGGTTGTTCAACATAAACTTCTTCGGAGATAAAGCCATTTAGAAAAAAGCTTTTAACATCCATTTGAAACAACTTAAAATTTTTTACTGCTAAGCGTGGGCAAGGAGCATCCTTATGGCTTCCAATCGAGCCACAGAGCCAAGATTTCTTCAAATGTCGATACCTTCTTCTTGGTTTGAAACCTTTGGCCACTAATCTAGCCTTGTTTCTAACCACGATACCATTTTCATTTTGCTTGTTTCTAAAGACCAATTTAGTACCAATAACTAAATGGTCATTTGGGCTAGGAACAAGCTTCCACACTTCATTTCTCTCAAATTGATTTAATTCATCTTGCATTACGATAATCCATGAATCATCTTTCATGGCTTCATCAATGCATTTGGGTTCAATTTGGGAGAGAAAGGCGACATTTGCACAAAAGGTTTTAAGAGAAGATCGTGTTTGAACCCCCTTGATGTGTCTCCTAGGATTAGCTCCTTAGGGTGAGCATCTACATACTTCCAATCCTTGGGTAAGGATATTTCGGAAGTGGATGCATCCAGGTTGTTAGTTGGAGAGGGGGTTTCCTTTAAATTCAATGAATCAAAATTAACATCTTCATCAAGATCATTTTTCGTGATTTCAGAAATCTCATTGAAAACAACATGAATGGATTCTTCAATAATTAGAGTTCTTTTATTGAAGATACGAAAGGCTTTAGAAACTGTAGAATAACCAAGAAAGATTCCTTCATCGGATTTAGCATCAAATTTTCCTAAGTCGTCTTTTTCATTCAAGATAAAACACTTACACCCAAAGACTTTAAAATATGAAACGTTGGGTTTTTTATTGTTCCATAACTCATAGGGAGTTTTGGTTAGTAGAGGTCTCACTAGAACTCTATTTAAAATGTAGCATGCAGTATTTACGGCTTCGGCCCAAAAAAATTTGGGTAGGTTGTGTTCATTCAACATGGTTCTTGCCATTTCTTGTAAATTTTGATTTTTTCTTTCAACAACTCCATTTTGTTGAGGGTTTCTAGGAGTAGAGAAATTATGGTTGTATCCATTGAGTTCACAAAATTTCTGGAAATCATGGTTTTGAAATTCACCACCATGATCACTTCTAATTGACGAAATCATAGAACCTTTCTCATTCTGAACGAGTTTGCAAAACTTGGTAAAAGATCTAAGACATTCACTTTTCTGTTTTAAGAAGTAAGTCCATGTGTATATGCTATAGTCATCCACGATGTCGAAAGCGTATTTGCTACCTCCTAGGCTTGATGTGGAGATGGGTCCGAACAAGTCCATATGGATCAATTGTAAGGGCCTAGAGGTGCTTATTTGATTTTTAGATTTGAAGCTACTCTTAATTTGTTTACCTAATTGGCAGGCATCACATACATTATCTTTGATGAACTTGATATGAGGAATTCCTCTTACAAGTTCTTTGGATGATATTTGAGTGATTAGCTTCATGCTAGCATGACCTAATCTTCTGTGCCATATCCAAGCATTCTCATTACATAAATCATTGATGTCAATAGTGTATACGTTATTTTGTTTTAATGCAATCATAGATATGTTTTTATGTGGTTTCTCAATGATGCAAGCATTAGATTCAAATCTGATAATATATCCTTTATCACACAATTGACTAATGCTCAAGAGGTTATGTTTTAGACCATCAACTAGCAAAACATCTTCAACAGAGAAGTTGGATTTGTTACCTATGGTTCCTTTGCCAATGATTTTACCCTTGTTGTTGTCTCCGAAGGTGACATATCCTTCATCTATGCTAGTGAGCTTAGAGAATTGGGATGGATCTCCGGTCATATGCTTTGAGCATCCACTATCAAGGTACCATCTCTTGCTCCTAGCTTGCGATGGTTTAGTTTTCTACAAGAAAGGAGAATGTTTAGGTACCCATTTGCTTTTGGGTTCCTCACAAATAGATCTACATTTTCTATCATGTTGCATAGAATTTGTCATGGTTCCTTTAGGAACCCAAATCAATTTGTTTGGACTAAATTTCCTGAATGGACAATAATGCGTCCCCAGTGTCCCAACTTGCAACAAAAAGTTGCATTTGCTTTAATGTCTAACATGTAAGATGGGGCCTTTTACGAAGGTAGTTGGATTTTGGTGAGGACTCCTCACAAATCCAATCCCACTTTTTGGGAACATGACCCTTGTTTGTAAGGATCATGTTTAATGACTTGCTACCAATCTCAATTTCTTCAAGGTGTCCTTAAGTAGCAAATTTTCTTTTGAAAAGTTTCTAGATCATGACATTTGATACATGAATTTAAACTATCATGATATTCAATTTTTAACTTATTAAAATCACAAGTAAGACTATCATGCTCCTTTTTTAGCAATTTGTATTTTCTATTGATAATCTTGCATTCATCAAATAAGTCATGGAAGGCATTTAATAATTCATCGAAAGATAAATCAGCATCTAATAAATTCGTTACCTCCTCTCCGATGGCCATTAAGGCGTAATGAGCAACTTGCTAGGTGTTGGACTCCTCTTCATCAGATGCGCTCGAGTCATCCCATGTTGCTTGAAGAGCCTTCTTCTTTGATGTTCTCCTTTTGACTTGGGGACAATCACTCTTGTAGTGTCCCGGCTTTTTGCATTCATAGCAGATCACTTGGTCCTTCTTGGGTTCAAGTTTAATTTTTGCATCATTCTTAAACTTGTTTCTTTTAAAGAACTTTTTAAACTTTCTTGTTAGAAGTGCCAAGTCATCATCACAGTTCTCATCACTTGAGTTTTCTCTCAAGTGGCATTCAGAAGTTTTGAGTGCCATATCCTTCCTGTTCTTTGGATGGATGTCTTCTTGCTCTTCATGAGCTTTACAAGTCATTTCGTAGGTCATTAATGACCCGATTAGTTCTTCAAGAGGGAAGTTGCGCAGATCTTTTGCCTCTTGAATAGCAGTGACTTTAGGATCCCAACTTTTAGGAAGGGATCTTAGTATCTTATTTACGAGTTCAAAATCCGAAAAACTTTTTCCGAGTCCTTTTAAACCGTTGACGACATCCGTGAAACGGGTAAACATGTCGCCAATGGTTTCACTCTGTTTCATTCGGAAAAGTTCAAAAGAATGCAACAACAGATTGATTTTTGACTCTTTCACTCTACTTGTGCCCTCGTGGGTCGCTTCAAGTGTGTGCCAAATATCAAATGCAGTTTACAAAGTTGAAACACGATTAAACTCGTTTTTTTTATCAAGTGCGCAAAATAAGGCATTCATAGCCTTTGCATTAAGAGCGAAAAGCCTTCTTTTCCAATTCATTCCAATCGATCATTGGAAGAGAAGACTTTGAAAATCCGTTTTCAACAAGGTTCCACAGTTCAAAATCCATAGAAATAAGAAAGATCCTCATTCGGTCTTCCAAGTAGGTGTAGTCCGTCCCCACTGAACATGGGTGGACGTGTAATAGAATGCCCCTCTTGGTTTCCGGCGTATGCCATCTCTCTTGGATTTTAATCCGTTAGAGAGTTAACCTTGCTCGATACCAATTGTTAGGATCGAGAGCACTAAGAGGGGGGTGAATTAGTGCAGCGGAAATCTTTCAGCGATTTAAAAACGAAAGCTGCGTTCGTCTGATAAAAATGAATTCGATGTAAAAGCCGATTCACAGTTTGTATCTAAGTGTAGTTTACGCAGTTTGCGTCTAAATGCAGTTTGCGTCTAAATGCAGATTGCGTCTAAGCGCAGTTTGCATTTAAGCGCAGTTTGCGTCTAAGCGCAGATTGCGTCTAAGCGCAGTTTGCATCTAAACACAGTTTGCGTCTAAACACAGTTTGCATCTAAGCACAGTTTGCGTCTAAACACAGTTTACGTCTAAACACAATTTGCATCTGAGCGCAGTTTGCGTCTAAACGCAGTTTTACGTCTAAGTGCAGTTTTATGTCTAAGTGCAGTTTTACGTCTAAACGTAGATTTGCGTCTAAACGCAGTTTTGCGTCTAAACGCAGTTTTATGTCTAAACGCAGTTTTACGTCTAAATGCAGTTTTACGTCTAAACGCAGTTTTGCGTCTAAATGCAGTTTTACGTCTAAACGCAGTTTTACGTCTAAACTCAGTTTACGTCTAAACGCAATTTTTACGTCAAAGCGTAATTTTACGTCTAAACGCAGTTTTACGTCTAAACGTAGTTTTGAACTTTGAAAAGCGTTTTATGAATACACAGAAAACAATTTGCAGTTATAAATTGAATCAAAACGTAAGCGTAAACTGCAGTGTAAAGATCGTACGAAAACACCAATTTACGTCTGAATGCAGATTCGGAAAGATCAGAACTTAGAGACTCGTTCGTAAAAGCGTAGAGGGCAGTAGCTATGTAGGAGGTTTGCAGTAATGATAAAGTGCTCAAAGTAAAAGCAAACCAGAGATTTAGAGTGGTTCGGTCAGTCTTGACCTACTCCACTTTTGGCTTCCTCCTCCGACGATGTCACCGACGTCAACTAGCTGCCTTCCTTCAATGGGCGAAGGCCAACTGCCCTTTTATAGTTTCACTCCTTTTGATGGGCTCAGGAGACAACCCTTACAGAACCTTTCTCTCCTCACTTTTACAATTCAGAAACTTAAAGAACAGAAGGAGGAGACTTAAAGGCTTTACAACAATTTTGAGCTCAAGAATCACATAGAAGATCAAGATTTCGGTGTAGGTCTCCTGCTCTTTCTGTGCTAAATGGGTGGGGTATTTATAGGCCCCAACCTAGTTCAAATTTGGAGCTCAAAACGATCAAATCCCGGAATTCCGGGATCAGGCGGTTGCACCTCCTGACTGGAGAGGTTGCACCGCCTGGCAGAGCTCGAAGACTGAGCCTCTGGGCGGTGCCACCTCTGTCAGAGGCGGTTGCACCTCTCTGCCAGAGCTTGAAGACCGAGCTCACGCGGTTGCACCGCCTGACTGGAGAGGTTGCACCGCCTGGCAGAGCTCGAAACTTGAGCTCTGGCGGTGCTACCTCCTGACAGTGGAGGTTGCACCGCCCAGTCTCGCTCGGAGACTGAGCCCTGGGCGGTTGCACCTCTTGGCTGGGGCGGTTGCACCGCCCAGTGTCGCTGGGAGACATAGCCCAGGCGGTGCCACCTCCTGGCCTAGGCGGTTGCACCTCCTGGTGCAATCAGGGTCCGAATGGTTAACTCCATTCGGCCCAATTTCAAACTTTTCAGGGGCCCAATTGCCCCAAGATTAAGCTAATGGGATCACCTCCCATTTTCCAACTTAATCAACGTGCTAACTACGATTAAATCTAAGACAATTTCTGCAGCTTTGCTCCGATGCGTCAATCGCTTCTTTCGGCGAGTTTCCGGCGAACTTCCGTCGATCATCCGATGAACCCTCGGTGATTCTTCTGCGGACTTCCGGCAAACTCCTGGACTTTGCGACGATTCACTTGGCGAGTTCCGACGATCTTCGCTTGGCAAGCTTCTGGACTTCTCGGATCTGTTCTCGCAGAACCTCCGACGACTGTCCGAACTTTCGTCGAACTCTCGAACTCCCAACGTGATCATGATCTTGACTCCGGCGCAACTCCTGCTGCTTGTCTAACTTTCATCGTAGTTAATCCTGCACACTTATCTCAACACATAGATTAGACAACAAATGACAATTGACTTCATCATCAAAATCTGAGATTCAATAATTATATCTTTATTAGTCATGCTGGATGTAGACTAGATAGAAAAAGCACATCAGGAACATGTCAATTTTTGGGACATGCACTTGTTTTTCTGTCATTCAAGAAACAAAACTCGGTTGCACTATCTACAACCAAAGCTAAGTATATTACAGCTAGTGCATGCTGTGCACAAGTTGTGTGGATGAAAAATACTTTAGAGGATTATAATATTCATCTTAAAAATATCCTCTTTAAATATGATAACACAAGTGCAATATGTCTAACAAAGAATCTCATTCAATACTCTAGAACAAAACATATTGACAGTAGACATCACTTTATACGAGATCATGTCACTAATCATGATGTAATCCTAGAGTTTATTAATACAAAACACCAATTGACTGGTATTTTTACAAAGCCTTTAAGTGAAGAACAATTTGATATTATTAGAAGAGAATTAGGAATGTTGATTTGTCCAAATACATGAATTTATTTCGTTTTCAGATTTTCTTGATTCGGTGCTGAAAATTTCATAATATGAATTCTACATAAGATTGTGATCTTCAATAACATGTTTACTTTAATGTAGGAAATTTTGTGCCTTAATGCTAAAAATTTTCATGATGATGAACATGTTTACCTTTATGATTGTAATTGAAAAGCTATAACAAAACATTGTCCGAATGCATGATTTTGTTGTATTTCTCTTCCAGATTCAATGTATTTCTTGAATGGAGCTTTCATGAGTCTATGCCATATCGAATTTATTTCATAATCCATGCTTCATCACTTAATGTTTTTTGATACATGGAATTAATTGACAAATGCATCTCTCATGGACTTATCTTTTGATTTGATGTAATCATTCTTTCATATAAATTCCTTCTTGATGAAGGAAGACTTTTTTGAGATGAACACTTGTAAGGATTTAATTTCAAGTGTATATCTTGATCCTTGTGAAAAATGAAGCATGATTTTATCATTTTGAATGAAAAATGAAATGAAACTCTCTTATCGTTTCTAACTTCATTCAAAGTTGGTCCTTAATGGCTTTACCTTCCTTACTTTCCTCCTTGATGCAAAGCCTTGATGATAAATAAAAGGGAAGAAGTAATGAAAGCTATCTCCTTAATGTTAAGAACTTTTGAATGATACCATGTCATGAATGCTTGAAATATGATTGGTATGATTCTGTGACATGAATTTTTACCATACTTTCATTTATTGTTGAATCACTCTCTTTTTTGTTGATGACAAAGGGGGAGAATGATAAATTGATATATGTAATTTTACACTTGAAATGTTTACATTATGATAAGATATCTAGAGCTTATCTTGTAATTTTATAAATTGATATCTTGTCATAGAATGAATTGCTATGATTGTTATCCTTCATATTTGAAATATAATACTTGAAAATGGATGTCATGCCTTGACATTATTTTCAGAAAATTACATCATGATAGGAATCATGATGGGTGTATTAATAAGTTTAAATGAACTTAACTTATTAATATGTCTCTTGAATTCAAAGGCTTTGAATTCAAGAATAACTTTTCTCAAGTATAGCATATAGATAGGGGGAGTTAAGGTTAACTCTGTTAGGATCGGAGCAGCACTAAGAGGGGGGGTGAATTAGTGCAGCAGATAAAAACTTCGGTTTTAAAAAAAAATCTTTCGTATGAAGAGAGCGGAACTTGACAAGTTTAATCTTGAAAGCGTATTCTTAAATATGCGCAGCAAAAGTAATAAGGAACTAGAGCATATAAGAAGATTTGCAATAATATAAATAACAATAATGAAACGCAAACCACAGATCACGCCGATTTTAGAGTGGTTCGGTCAAATGACCTACTCCACTTGCGAGGCCCCTCTTCGATGAGGCTCCCACCTTCCACTAGCAAGCTTCTTGAAATGGAAGGGTAAATACCCCTCGTACAACTCTTTTTACAAGCGTTCACTCTCTTACAGATTTTCTAGAAGAGATGAGGTGAACACTAGCAAATTGAAAAGAAAGCAAGCTAACACTTTTCTAAGATCTTTCTCTCAAACTCTTGTCGCTCAAAAGGTTGTGTTCTCACCTGAGATTTGAGGGGTATTTATAGGCCTCAAGAGGATTCAAATTTGGGCTCCAAAATTTGGGCTCCAAAATTCAAATCCTCTTTGGGTTCCGATCTTTGTGGTGCCACCGCCAGCCAAAGCCAGTGCCACCGCCCAGTTGTCTTTGTGGCCGAAGGTGCCACCGCCCAGCCAGAGGTGTCACCGCCACCAAAGTGCCCACCGCCTCTCCTGGCTCACTTGGTTTGGCTTTCTTTTAGCCCAAACCAAATCTGACTTTTGGCCCCAGTTGGTTTCTAACCAGGATATAGGATTATCTTCTTAATCCTAATCCTAATTACAAGTGAACTACATAACAAAACACATCCTAAGCAATTTAATAACCGTGAAACGTCAAGTCTTGTTCCCATGAAGCTTTCCCTAAAACTTCCTTCGACGGGGTCCAAGCATGCTCCCCAACTTGTGATGACTTTAATGAGTAGCTGAGACTTCTCGGTGATCTCTGCGAAACCTCCTCACGATCTCTTCTTCTAACTTCCAACAGGTTCCCCGATTTCTTCTCTGTTGGTTCCAAGAATCTCCGAACGATTCTTCTGACTCTTAAACATTCATCGAACTTCGACTCCGGTATACTTGCTTTGTGTTTTCTGTTTATCGTAGTTAATCCTGCACACTTAACTCAATAATATGGATTAGATCAAATAACCTATCAATTGATTTTATCATCAAAATCCGAGATTCAACAATCTCCCCCTTTTTGATGATGACAATCAATTGATGACGGAGTTAAACATAACTCCCCCTATCTATATGCCATATTATGAGAAGATAAAAAAACACTTGAATTCCATCCCATTGGATTCAAGCATAACCCGATAAGTTCTAATCGTAGAGCTTATCGTGATCCTTATTAAAACAATAGTGAGTACAAAACTTCTATGAAAATCATAAGTTAAATGAGAAGGGACGAATTTTACTACGACAAAAGATAAAGATTTTCAATATAAATTTTATGATTTAGATGTAAGGCATGCTTTCAATATGATCAATCAATCTTGTGATATTTTCAAGGATTTTGCAAGGCATATAAGTCATTCATATCAATCACTTTTCTTAAAGATTTTGCAATTCATATTTTGTCATGCTATTAAGAATGATATAAGTCATCACTTTTCTCCCCCTTTGTCATCAACAAAAAGGGAAATGAGACTTGAAGCACATATTTTGTCATACAACGATTTTATCATTGAAAATTGAGTATGCAAAAATATTTACGCAGAGTACATTTTAGAGGAAAATTCAGCATGCATTCATATTATCTAATCTATTCTTTCTATAAATAATAGAAATTGTAGATGTACAAGAGAGAGATTGGGATAAAAAAAATTCAAGTAGTAATTTCACAAAATCAAGATCATAATTCGAATACAAACTCATTCAAATCATTAAATTCATTAAAATCTCAACATTACTTTTCAATCATCATATAAGGCATTTAAAGAATTTTGAAACATAGGAGAATGATTAATTTAAGCATACAATGTTTCAAGTCATGAATGCCAATACTTTCATATTTGTAAGTATCAATTCATGAATGCCAAAGATATTATTTGTGATTCCAATTTTGCAAGATCAAGATTATGATTTAGATCAAACTTATTTAAATCAAATTGGTAACTTGAAATTCATAATCAAGTCATCAAAATCGATTTCGAGATTTCACAACATGTCATATGGAATTTGAAGGAAAATGATTAGATTCACCGAGAAATGGAAAGAAGATGAAAGACTTTACGGAAAATCCAATCAAACAAGTTTATTGTTTAGGGATAATTTAACATACCTAATTCCCTTCTAATGAATTCAAATTGGTCTTCATTCAAGGCTTTTGTGAATATATCTGCTAATTGATGCTTTGTGTCAATGAATTCTAGAACAACATTATTGTTAAGGACATGATCACGTATGAAATGATGCCTAACGTCGATGTGCTTAGTTCTAGAATGCTGAATTGGATTTTTAGTAAGACATATGGCACTAGTATTATCACATTTTATGGGAATATTTTTAAAGTGAATTCCATAGTCTTCCAATGTATTTTTTCATCCAAACAACTTGTGCACAAAGATGCACTTTCAAGAAATGTATTCTTCCACCGTAGATAGTGCTACTGAATTTTGTTTCTTGGAAGTCCAAGAAACAAGTGCATGTCCTAAAAATTGGCATGTTCCGGATGTACTCTTTCTATCTATCCTACATCCGCCAAAAATCGGCATCCAGCGTAAGCCATTAAATCAAATTTTTTCAGATTTTGGATACCATAAACCTAAATTTGGAGTTCCTTTAAGATACCTAAATATTCTTTTTTAACACTTTTAAGATGAGATAGTTTAGGATTTGATTGAAACCTAGCACAAAGTCCTACACTAAACATGATATCTGGTCTAGTGGCTGTAAGGTAGAGTAGACTACCTATCATTCCCCTGATGTTTTTTTTGATCAAGTTTTCACTATTTTCATCCATATCTAACTTAGTCGAAGTACTCATAGGGTGTTTATTGCTTTGAATTATCCATGTTAAATCGTTTTAACAATTCTAATGTATATTTAGATTGGTTGAGAAATATACCATCCTTAAGTTGTTTGATTTGTAATCCTAAAAAAAGAAAGTTAATTCCCCATTAAACTCATTTCGAATTCATGACTCATAGATTTGGCAAATGATTCACATAGTGATTCATCCTAAGAGCCAAAAATAATATCGTCAACATAAATTTGTACAATAAGAAAATTATTTTCAAAATGTTTAATAAACAATGTAGTATCAACCTTGCCTTTGGTAAAATTATTTAAAATAAGAAAGGAACTAAGCCTTTCATACCAAGCTCTAGGAGCTTGTTTCAAAGCCATAGAGAGCCTTAGTCAATTTGAATACATGATTGGGAAAAAGAGAATTTTCAAATCCGGAGGTTGTTCGACATATACTTCTTCGAAATAAAACCATTCAAGAAGGCACTTTTGACATCCATTTGAAATAGTTTAAAATTATAACTACTAGCATAGGCAAGGAGCATCCTTATGGCTTCTAATCGAACCCGGGAGCCGAAGGTTTCTTCAATGTCGATACCTTCTTCTTGGTTGAAACCTTTGGCCACTAATCTAGCCTTGTTTCTAACCACGATACCATTTTCGCCTTGCTTGTTTCTAAAGACCCACTTAGTACCAATGACTAAATGGTCACTAGGTCTAGGAACAAGCTCCCACACCTTGTTTCTCTCAAATTGATTCAGTTCCTCTTGCATTGCAATAATCCAAAAATCATCTTTTATGGCCTCGTCAATGCACTTAGGTTCAATTTGAGAGAGGAAGGCATTAGCATAAAAAATTCTTGAAAGAGGAACGAGTTTGAACCCCTTTAGATGTATCCCCTATAATTAGCTCCTTTGGATGAGCATCTATATACTTCCATTCCTTAGGTAAGGAAATTTCGGAAGAAGGTGCATCCAAGTTGCTATTTTGAGGAGGGGGTTCATTTAAATTCAAATTATCAAAACCAAGATCATCATCAAAATTATTTTTCTTAAAATTTGAGACTTCATTAAAAACTACATGAATAGACTCTTCAATTACTAAGGTTCTTTTATTAAAAACCCGAAAAGCTTTCGAAACGGAAGAGTAACCAAGAAAGATGCCTTCATCGGATTTTGCATCAAATTTTCCTAAGGCATCCCTTTCATTTAAAATAAAGCATTTACAACCGAAAACTTTAAAAATAGGAAATATTTGGTTTTTTTTTGTTATTCCATAATTCATAGGGAGTTTTTGATAAGGAAGGTCTTATTAGGACTCTATTCATGATGTAGCAAGTCAGTATTTACGGCTTCGCCCAAAAAATACTTAGGTAAACTATGTTCTGTTTAACATAGTTCTTGCCATTTCTTGTAGGTTTCTATTTTTTCTTTCAACTACTCCATTTTGTTGGGGATTTCTCGGAGTGGAGAAGTTATGATTGTATCCATTTACTTCACAAAAATTTTGGAAGTCATGGTTTTGAAATTCGCCACCATGATCACTCCGAATTGATGAAATCATGAACCCTTTTTCGTTTTGAGTGAGTTTACAAAATTTAGAGAAACACTTGAAACAATCACTTTTGTGAGCTAAGAAATAGGTCCAAGTGTATCTAGAGTAGTCATCCACAATCACAAAAGCATATTTGCTTCCACCTAGACTTGTTGTATCAATTGGTCTAAATAATTCCAAATGGATCAATTGTAACGGTCTAGTGGTGCTAATTTGATTTTTTGGTTTGAAGCTTGTTTTTATTTGTTTCCCTAGTTGACATGCATCGCATACCTTATCTTTAATAAACTTTATATTCGGAATCCCTCGTACTAATTCTTGAGATGAGATTTTAGATATTGTTTTCATGCTTGCATGGCCTAATCTCCGATGCCAAAGCCAAGCATCATCATTTATGGCGGAGAAACACATTTCATTACTTAGTTCATCAAGATTGATGGTATAGACATTATTTTGTTTTAAAGCAATCATAGTCACGTTATGATTTGGTTTTTCAATAATGCACATATTTGATTCAAATCTAACGATATAACCTTTATCGCATAATTGACTAATGCTCAATAGATTATGTTTTAATTCATCAACTAGTAACACATCATCAATGGAAAAACTTGATTTGTTACCTATGGTTCCCTTGCCAATGATTTTGCCTTTGTTGTTGTCTCCGAAGGTGACATAGCCTTCGTCCATGCTAGTAAGCTTGGTGAATTGGGATGGATCTCCGGTCATATGCCTTGAGCATCCACTATCAAGATACCATCTCTTGCTCCTAGCATGTGATGGTGTATGTTTCTACAATAAGGAATTATTTTTAGGTACCCATTTACTTTTGGGTGCCTCAAAAACTAATCTAACTTGTTTATCATGTTGCATAGACTTGATCATGGTTCCTTTAGGAACCCAAATCAATTTGTTCGGACTAATTTTCTTGAATGGACATTGGTAAGTTATATGTCCATATTTGCAACAAAAGTTGCAATTGCTTTGATGTTGAACATGTAAGATAGGACCTTTAACGAAGGTGGTTGGATTTTGGTGAGTACTTCTCACAAATCCGATTCCACTCCTTTTAGGAACGTGACCCTTATTTGTAAGGATCATGTTTAAGGACTTGCTACCGACCTCGAATTTCTTCAAGGTATCCTTAAGTACTAAGTTCTCATTTTGGAGAGTTTCTAAATCATGACATTTAACACATAGAGCTAGACAATCATGATATTCAGTTTTTAATTTATCAAAAGCACACGTAAGACTATCATGCTCCTTTCTTAGCAATTTGTATTTTCTACTAATTGTCTTACATTCATCAAATAACTCATGGAAGGCATTTAATAAATCATGATAAGGTAAATCTGCATTAATTAAATCTGTTACCTCTTCTTCGAAGGCCATTAGGGCGTAGTGAGCAACTTGCTCGGTGTTGGACTCCTCTTCTTCGGATGTGCTTGAGTCATCCCATGTTGCCTTGAGCGCCTTCTTCTTTGGTGTTCTCTTTTTGGCTTGAGGGCAATCGTTCTTGTAGTGTCCCGGTTTTTTGCATTCATAGCAAATCACTTGGTCCTTCTTTTGTTCAAATTTATTTTTTGTATTATTTTTAAATTTGTTCTTCCTTAAATATTTTTTGAATTTTTGAGTCAAAAGTGCAATGTCATTGTCACTGTCCTCATCACTTGATGTTCCTTTCAAGTGGTATTCTTGTGATTTGAGTGCCATATCCTTCCTGTTCTTTGGAAGGGGGTTCTCGAGCTCATCATGAGCTTGACATGTCATTTCGTAGGTCATTAGAGACCCAATGAGTTCTTCAAGAGGGAATGTTTTAAGGTCTTTAGCCTCTTGAATGGCCGTAACTTTTGGATCCCAACTTTTAGGGAGGGATCTTAAGATTTTAGTTACTAGTTCAAAGTTAGTAAAATCTTTACCAAGAGCTTTGAGTCCATTGATGACATCCGTAAACCGGGTGTACATGTCTCCGATGGACTCACTTGGTTTCATTCGGAAAAGTTCGTAAGAGTGCACAAGAATGCTGATTTTGAACTCTTTCACTCGGCTAGTGCCTTCATGAGTGACCTCAAGAGTTCTCCAAATATCAAAAGCCGAATCACAAATTGAAACACGATTAAATTCGTTTTTGTCTAGTGCACAAATAAAGGCATTCATAGCCTTTGCATTTAAAGCAAAAACCTTCTTCTCCGATTCATTCCATTCGCTCATCGGAAGAGAAGATTTTTGAAATCCGTTTTCAACAATAGTCCAAAGCTCAAAATCCATAGAAATAAGGAAGATCCTCATCCGAGTCTTCCAATACGTGTAATCCGACCCATTAAACATAGGTGGACGAGTGATAAAATGGCCCTCTTGCATGCCGGAGTATGCCATCTCTCTTGGGTATTAAACCAAATATGAGAGATAACCTTGCTCTGATACCAATTGTTAGGATCGGAGCAGCACTAAGAGGGGGGGTGAATTAGTGCAGCGGATAAAAACTTCGGTTTTAAAAAAAAATCTTTCGTATGAAGAGAGCGGAACTTGACAAGTTTAATCTTGAAAGTGTATTCTTGAATATGCGCAGCAAAAGTAATAAGGAACTAGAGCATATAAGAAGATTTGCAATAATATAAATAACAATAATGAAACGCAAACCACAGATCACGCCGATTTTAGAGTGGTTCGGTCAAATGACCTACTCCACTTGCGAGGCCCCTCTTCGATGAGGCTCCCACCTTCCACTAGCAAGCTTCTTGAAATGGAAGGGTAAATACTCTTTACAAGCGGTTCACTCTCTTACAGATTTTCGAGAAGAGATGAGGTGAACACTAGCAAATTGAAAAGAAAGCAAGCTAACACTTTTCTAAGATCTTTCTCTCAAACTCTTGCTGCTCAAAAGGTTGTGTTCTCAGCTGAGATTTGAGGGGTATTTATAGGCCTCAAGAGGATTCAAATTTGGGCTCCAAAATTTGGGCTCCAAAATTCAAATCCTCTTTGGGTTCTCGATCTTTGGCGGTGCCACCACCAAGATTCGGTGCTGGGCGGTGCCACTTCAGCCAGAGTTGTCACCGCCAAAGACTGGGTGCTGGCGGTGCCACCGCCTGGCTCTCCGGTTCACTTGGTTTGGCTTTCTTTTAGCCCAAACCAAATCTGACTTTGGCCCCAGTTGGCCCCTAACCAGGATATAGGATTATCTTCTTAATCCTAATCCTAATTACAAGTGAACTACATAACAAAACACATCCTAAGCAATTTAATAACCGCGAACGTCAAGTCTTGTTCCGCGAAGCTTTTCCGACGAACTTCCTTCGACGGGTCCAAGCATGCTCCCGAACTTGTGATGACTTTAATGAGTAGCTGAGACTTCTCGGTGATCTCTGCGAACCTTTCGACGATCTCTTCGCCAAACTTCCAACAACAGTTCCCGATTTCTTCTCGGTTGGTTCCGGCAGTATCTCCGACGATTCTTCGGACTCTTAAACGTTCATCGAACTCGACTCCGGTATACTTGCTTTGTGTTTTCTGTTTATCGTAGTTAATCCTGCACACTTAACTCAATAATATGGATTAGATCAAATAACCTATCAATTGATTTTATCATCAAAATCCGAGATTCAACAAACTCCGTCATCAATTGATTATCATCATAAAAAAGGGGGAGATTGTTGAATCTCGGATTTTGATGATGAAGTCAATTGTCATTTGTTGATCTAATCTATATGTTGAGAAAAGTATGTAGGATTAACTATGATTGCAGTAAGACATGTAGCAGGTGTTATGTCGGAGTCAAGATCAAGATCACGTTGGGAGTCCGGACGTTCGTCGGAAGTTCTGCGGGAACCAGCCGAGAAGTCCAGGAGCTTGCTATAGAAGCTCATCGGAACTCGCCTAGAAGATCGTCGCGAAGTCCAGGAGCTTGTCGGGAGTCCGCCGGAGCTGTTAGGATCGAGAGCACTAAGAGGGGGGGGTTGAATTAGTGCAGTGGAAATCTTTCAGCGATTTAAAAACGAAAGCTACGTTCGTCCGATAAAAATGATTTCGATGTAAAAGCCGATTCACAGTTTGTATCTAAGTGTAGTTTACGCAGTTTGCATTTAAATGCAGATTGCATCTAAGCGCAGTTTGCATTTAAAGCGCGGTTTATGCCTGGCGCCAAATTGCATCTAAAGCCAGGTTTCGCCTAAACATAGTTTGCGCCTAAAACATAGTTTTGCGTCTAAAACACAGTTTATGCCTGCGCGGTTTATGCCTAAACACAGTTTATGCGTCTAAACAAAGTTTATGTCTGAGCGCAGTTTACGCTAAAACGCAGTTTTACGCCTAAGTGCAGTTTTACGCCTAAGTGCAGTTTTACGCCTAAACGCAGTTTTACGCCTAAATGCAGTTTTATCGCCTAAACGCAGTTTTATGTCTAAAATCACTTTACGCCTAAACGCAGTTTTTACGTCAAAGCGTAATTTTACGCCTAAACGTAGTTTTTTATGCCTAAACGCAGTTTTGAACTTTGAAAAAAGTGTTTTATGAATACGCGAGAAAGCAATTTGCAGTTATAAATGGAATTAAAACGTAAAGCGTAAACTGCAGTGTAAAGATCGTGCATGAAAACATCGATTTACGTTTGAATGCAGATTCGGAAAGATCATAACTTAGAGACTTCGTTAAGAAAAGCGCAGAGGGCAGTAGCTATGTAGGAGGCTTGCAGTAATGATAAAGTGCTCAAAGTAAAAGCAAACCAGAGATTTAGAGTGGTTCGTCAGTCTTGACCTACTCCACTTTTTGGCTTCCTACTCCGACGAGGTCACCGGCGTCAACTAGCTGCCTTCCTTCAATGGGCTAAGGCCAACTGCCCTTTTACAGTTTCACTCCTTTGATGGGCTCAGGAGACAACCCTTACAGAACCTTTCTCTCCTCACTTTTACAATTCAAAACTTAAAGAACAGAAGGAGGAGACTTAAAGGCTTTACAACAATTTTGAGCTCAAGAATCACGAGAGAAGATCAAGATTTCTGTAGGTCTCTTGCTCTTTCTGTGCTGAATGGGTGGGGTATTTATAGGCCCCAACCCAGTTCAAATTTGGAACTCAAAACGATCAAATCCCGAATTCCGGGATCGCGGCTGTTACCTCTCGACCGGAGAGGTTGCACCGCCTTTGCAGAGCTTCGGAGACTAAGCCCAAAGGTTGCACCTCTCTCGTCGGGGCGGTTGCAACCGCTGAAATCTGCTTTGAGATCGAACCCCAGCGGTGCCCACCTCTCGACGGAGGCAGTTGCACCTCTGCCTGAGCTCAAGACCGAGCTCAGCGGTGCTACCTTCTGTCAGGAGGTTGCCCCGCCCAGTCTAGCTCGAAGATTGAGCTCTGGGCAGTTGCACCTCTCTGGCTGGGCGGTTGCACCGCCTCGCCTCGGCTGGAGATGCCCAGCGGTGCCACCTCCTGGCCTAGGCGGTTGCACCTCCTGGTGCAATCGTGGTCCGAATGGTTAGCTCCATTCGCCCAATTTCAATCTTTTCGGGGGCCCAATTTCCCAAGATTAAGCTAATGGGATCACCTCCCATTTTCCAACTTAATCAACGTGCTAACTACGATTAAATCTAAGACAATTTCTGCAGCTTTGCTCCGATCGTCAATCGCTTCTTCCGGCGAAGTTTCGGCGAACTTCCGTCGATCATCCGATGAACCCTCGGTGATTCTTCTTCTGCGGACTTCCGGCAAACTCCTGGACTTTCGCGACGATCCACTTGGCGAGTTCGACGAGCCGGCAGCAAGCTTCTCGACTTCTCGGATCTGTTCTCGCGAGAACCTCCGACGACCGTCCAACTTCCGTCGAACTCTCTCGAACTCCCAACGTGATCATGATCTTGACTTCGGCGCAACTCCTGCTGCTTGTCTAACTTTCATCATAGTTAATCCTGCACACTTATCTCAACACATAGATTAGACAACAAATGACAATTGACTTCATCATCAAAATCTGAGATTCAACAATCTCCCCTTTTGATGATGACAATCAATGATAATGGAGTTATCCTTAACTCCCCTATCTATATGCCATAGTTGAGATAAGTCAACCTTGAATTCAAGACCTAAGAATTCAAGTGACGTATTGATAAGTGAGATCAGTTAAACTTATCAATACTCCCATCATGATACCCATCATGATGTATCTCTTCAAGAATGATGTCAAGGCTTGACATACATCATCAAGTTTGTATGATTGTGTTTGTAACTATTCATCATGTAATCATATAAAGCTGCGAAGGACTATTACATGATGCACACATTTGAGATTTTCTAGCAAGTTTGCATTTACTTCACAAGATAGGATATCAACTCAAGACATAATGCAAACTATAGCACTTGTTCATATATCTCTTGGTGATGCAAGGATGGCATAACCATAACATTGTTTATAGTATCACTCAAGTATTTGCAACTATGACATAGACATGATTATGGTAGTGTTTATCAATTCATATGTTTCTCCCCCTTTGTCATCAACAAAAAGCATGATAGCATTATCAAAAAGCATGGTAGATGTGATTCCAGAAGGCATGACACATATAATACTTTGAATATCTCTTCTCCTTGTTATAGTTCGTTGCTTGAAGGAGGAAAGTCATTTTTGAAAAAGTTTTCATAAGAGTGTACAGGAAAAACCCATTTTTAGCATTCAAACCGAAAAATGAACTTCTTACATGCATTCGGTTATGAGTAAGCTATTGATTTTTAAAAACATTTGTCACATAATTTCCAACATGTTATTTGATCAAGTGATGCCAAGGCATGTAATAGTAATAACGTCCGAAAAATAATTTTAACTAGTTTAAGTATTCGGACACATCAACATTCCTAATTCTTTTCTTATGAAATCTAATTGTTCTTCACTTAGGGGTTTTGTAAAGATATCAGCTAGTTGATGTTTGGTATCAATGAACTCTATGGTTACGTCATGATTAGTGACATGATCTCGTATAAAGCGATGTCTAATATCAATATGTTTTGTTCTTGAGTGTTGTATAGGATTTTTAGTTAAGCATATTGCACTCGTGTTATCACATTTAATGGGAATATCTTTAAGATTAACTTTGTAATCTTCTAAAGTGTTTTTCATCCATACAACTTGTGCACAGCATGCACTTGCTGCAATATATTCAGCTTCGGTTGTTGATAGAGCAACCGAGCTTTGTTTCTTAGATGACCAGGATACAAGGGCATGTCCTAAAAATTGACATGATCCTGATGTGCTTTTTCTGTCTAGTCTACAGCCAGCGAAGTCCGCATCAGCATAAGCTATTAACTAAAAATTTTCTGATTTTGGGTACCATAATCCTAGATTTGTGGTTCCATTAAGATATCTAAGTATTCTTTTGACTGCTTTGAGATGAGATATTTTAGGGTTTGATTGAAATCTAGCACAAAGTCCTACACTGAACATGATGTCTGGTCTGGTGGCAGTGAGATAAAGTAAACTTCCTATCATACCCCTATAAATCTTTTGATTAAAGCTTTCTCCACTTTCATTAATTTCTAACTTAGTGGAGGTGCTCATAGGGGTGTTAATGGCCTTTGAGTTGTTCATATTAAACTTTTTTAATAAATTCATAGCATATTTTGTTTGACTAATAAAGATGTCATTGCTTAATTGTTTGATTTGTAAGCCTAAGAAGAATGTTAATTCTCCCATTAAGCTCATTTCGAATTCAAGACTCATGGTTCTAGCAAAAGATTCACAAAGAGATTCATTTGTAGAGCCAAAGATAATATCATCAACATAAATCTGAACAATGAGAAAATTATTTTCAAAATTCTTGATAAATAATGTAGTATCAACCTTGCCTTTTGTGAAGTTATTTTCTATAAGAAAAGAACTAAGTCTCTCGTACCAAGCCCTTGGGGCTTGTTTTAAACCATAGAGAGCTTTAGTTAATCTAAACACATGATTAGGGAGGCTATCATTTTCAAAACCAGGAGGTTGTTCAACATAAACTTCTTCGGAGATAAAGCCATTTAGAAAAGTGCTTTTAACATCCATTTGAAACAACTTAAAATTATTACTGCTAGCGTAGGCAAAGAGCATCCTTATGGCTTCCAATCGAGCCACAGGAGCGAAAGTTTCTTCATAATTGATACCTTCTTCTTGGTTGAAACCTTTGGCCACTAATCTAGCCTTGTTTCTAACCACGATACCATTTTCATTTTGCTTGTTTCTGAAGACCCATTTAGTACCAATAACTAAATGGTCATTTGGCCTAGGAACAAGCTTCCACACTTCATTTCTCTCAAATTGATTTAATTCATCTTGCATTGCGATAATCCATGAATCATCTTTCATGGCTTCATCAATGCATTTGGGTTCAATTTAGGAGAGAAAGGCGGCATTTGCATAAAAGGTTTTAAGAGAAGATCGTGTTTGAACCCCCTTTGATGCGTCTCCTAAGATTAGCTCCTTAGGATGAGCATCTACATACTTCCAATCCTTGGGTAAGGAAATTTGAGAAGTGGATGCATCCAAGTTGCTAGTTGGAGACGGGGTTTCGTTTAAATTCAAAGAATCAAAATTAACATCATCGTCAAGATCATTTTTCGTGATTTCAGAAATCTCATTGAAAACAACATGAATGGATTCTTCAATAATTAGAGTTCTTTTATTAAAGATACGAAAGGCTTTAGAAACTGTAGAATAACCAAGAAAGATTCCTTCATCGGATTTAGCATCAAATTTTCCTAAGTTGTCTTTTTCATTCAAGATAAAACACTTAGACCCAAAGACTTTAAAATATGAAACGTTGGGTTTTTTATTGTTCCATAACTCATAGGGAGTTTTGGTTAGTAGAGGTCTCACTAGAACTCTATTTAAAATGTAGCATGCAGTATTATTCTGGCTTGACCCAAAAATATTTGGGTAGGTTTTGTTCATTCAACATGGTTCTTGCCATTTCTTGTAAATTTCGATTTTTCTTTCTACAACTCCATTTTGTTGAGGGTTTCTAGGAGTAGAGAAATTATGGTTGTATCCATTGAGTTCACAAAATTCCTGGAAATCATGGTTTTGAAATTCACCACCATGATCACTTCTAATTGACGAAAATCATAGAACCTTTCTCATTCTGAACGAGTTTGCAAAACTTGGTAAAAGATCTAAGACATTCACTTTTCTGTTTTAAGAAGTAAGTCCATGTGTATCTGCTATAGTCATCCACGATGATCTAAAGCGTATTTTGCTACCTCCTAGGCTTGATGTGGAGATGGGTCCCAACAAGTCCATATGGATCAATTGTAAGGGCCTAGAGGTGCTTATTTGATTTTTAGATTTGAAGCTACTCTTAATTTGTTTACCTAATTGGCAGGCATCACATACATTATCTTTGATGAACTTGATATGAGGAATTCCTCTTACAAGTTCTTTGGATGATATTTGAGTGATTAGCTTCATGCTAGCATGACCTAATCTTCTGTGCCATATCAAAGCATTCTCATTTAAAGCAGAAAAACATATTTCATTACATAAGTGATTGATGTCAATAGTGTATACGTTATTTTGTTTTAATGCAATCATAGATATGTTTTTATGTGGTTTTTCAATGATGCAAGCATTAGATTCAAATCTGATAATATATCCTTTATCACACAATTGACTAATGCTCAAGAGGTTATGTTTTAGACCATCAACTAGCAAAACATCTTCAATAGAGAAGTTGGATTTGTTACCTATGATTCCTATGCCAATGATTTTACCCTTGTTGTTGTCTCCGAAGGTGACATATCCTTCGTCTATGCTAGTGAGCTTAGAGAATTGGGATGGATCTCCGGTCATATGCCTTGAGCATCCATTATCAAGGTACCATCTCTTGCTCCTAGCTTGCGATGGTTTAGTTTTCTAAAGAAAGGATGATGTTTAGGTACCCATTTGCTTTTGGGTTCCTCACAAATAGATCTACATTTTCTATCATGTTGCATAGAATTTGTCATGGTTCCTTTAGGAACCTAAATCAATTTGTTTGGACTAAATTTCCTGAATGGACAATAATGCGTCCTGTGTCCGAACTTGCAACAAAAGTTGTATTTGCTTTGATGTCTAACATATAAGATGGGGCCTTTTACGAAGGTAGTTGGATTTTGGTGAGGACTCCTCACAAATCCAATCCCACTTCTTTTGGCAACATGACCTTTGTTTGTAAGGATCATGTTTAATGACTTGCTACCAACCTCGAATTTCTTCAAGGTATCCTTAAGTAGCAAGTTTTCTTTTTGAAAAGTTTCTAGATCATGACATTTGATACATGAATTTAAACTATCATGATATTCAATTTTTAACTTATTAAAATCACAAGTAAGACTATCATGCTCCTTTTTTAGCAATTTGTATTTTCTATTGATAATCTTGCATTCATCAAATAAGTCATGGAAGGCATTTAATAGTTCATCGAAAGATAAATCAACATCTAAAAAATTCGTTACCTCCTCTCTGATGGACATTAAGGCGTAATGAGCAACTTGCTCGGTGTTGGACTCCTCTTCTTCAGATGCGCTCGAGTCATCCCATGTTGCTTGAAGAGCCTTCTTCTTTGATGTTCTTCTTTTGACTTGGGGACAATCACTCTTGTAGTGTCCTGGCTTTTTACATTCATAGCAGATCACATGGTCCTTCTTGGGTTCAAGCTTATTTTTTGCATCATTCTTAAACTTGTTTCTTTTAAAGAATTTTTTAAACTTTCTTGTTAAAAGTGCCAAGTCATCATCACAGTCCTCATCACTTGAGTTTTCTCTCAAGTGGCATTCAAAGTTTTAAGTGCCATATCCTTCCGTTCTTTGGAAGGATGTCTTCTTGCTCTTCATGAGCTTTACAAGTCATTTCGTAGGGTCATTAATGACCCGATTAGTTCTTCAAGAGGGAAGTTGCGCAGATCTTTTGCCTCTTGAATAGCAAGGACTTTAGGATCCCAACTTTTAGGAAGGATCTGAGTATCTTATTTATGAGTTCAAAATCCGAAAAACTTTTTCCGAGTCCTTTTAGACCGTTGATTACATCCGTGAAAACGGGTAAACATGTCGCAAATGGTTTCACTCGGTTTCATTCGAAAAGTTCAAAAGAATGCAACAACAAATTGATTTTTGACTCTTTCACTCTACTTGTGCCCCTCGTGGGTCACTTCAAGTGTGTGCCAAATATCAAATGCAGTTTAAGTAAGTTGAAACACGATTAAACTCGTTTTTTATCAAGTCGCAAAATAAGGCATTCATAGCCTTTGCATTAAGAGCGAAAAGCCTTCTTTTCCAATTCATTCCAATCGATCATTGGAAGAGAAGACTTTGAAAATCCGTTTTCAACAAGGTTCCACAGTTCAAAAAATCCATAGAAATAAGAAAGATCCTCATTCGGGTCTTCCAAAGAGGGTGTAGTCCGTCCCAATGAACATGGGTGGGCGTGTAATAGAATGCCCCTCTTGGTTTCCGGCGTATGCCATCTCTCTTGGGTTTTAATCCGTTAGAGAGTTAATCTTGCTCTGATACCAATTGTTAGGATCGAGAGCACTAAGAGGGGGGGGGTGAATTAGTGCAGCAGAAATCTTTCAGCGATTTAAAAACAAAAGCTGCGTTCGTCCGATAAAAATGATTTCGATGTAAAAGTCGATTCACAGTTTGTATCTAAGTGTAGTTTACGCAGTTTGCGTCTAAATGTAGTTTGCGTCTAAATTCATATTGCGTCTAAGCGCAGTTTGCATTTAAGCGCAGTTTGCGTCTAAACGCAGATTGCGTCTAAGCGCAGTTTGCGTCTAAACACAGTATGCGTCTAAGCACAGTTTGCGTCTAAACACAGTTTGCGTCTAAACGCAGTTTACGTCTGAGCGCAGTTTGCGTCTAAACGCAGTTTTACGTCTAAGTGCAGTTTTACGTTTAAGTGCAGTTTTACGTCTAAACGCAGTTTTACGTCTAAATGCAGTTTTACGTCTAAACGCAGTTTTACGTCTAAATGCAGTTTTACGTCTAAACGCAGTTTTGCGTATAAACTCACTTTACGTCTAAACGCAGTTTTTACGTCAAAGCGTAATTTTACGTCTAAACGCAGTTTTGCGTCTAAACGCAGTTTTGAACTTTGAAAAGCGTTTTATGAATACGCAGAAAGCAATTTGCAGTTATAAATGGAATTAAAACGTAAGCATAAACTGTAGTGTAAAGATCGTACGAAAACACCGATTTACGTTTGAATGCAGATTCGGAAAGATCAGAACTTAGAGACTCGTTCGTAAAAGCGCAGAGGGCAGTAGCTATGTAGGATGCTTGCAGTAATGATAAAGTGCTCAAAGTAAAAGCAAACCAGAGATTTAGAGTGGTTCGGTCAGTCTTGACCTACTCCACTTTGGCTTCCTCCTCCGACGAGGTCACCGGCGTCAACTAGCTGCCTTCCTTCAATGGGCTTAAGGCCAACTGCCCTTTTACATTTCACTCCTTTTGATGGGCTCGGGGAGACAACCCTTACAGAACCTTTCTCTCCTCACTTTTACAATTCGTAAACTTAAAGAAACGAAGGAGGAGACTTAAAGGCTTTACAACAATTTTGAGCTCAAGTATCACAAAGAAGATCAAGATTTCGGTGTAGGTCTCTTACTCTTTCTGTGCTGAATGGGTGGGGTATTTATAGGCCCCAACCCAGTTCAAATTTGGAGCTCAAAGCGATCAAATCCCGAATTCCGGGATCGGGCGGTTACACCTCGATTGGAGAGGTTGCACCGCTTTGGCAGAGCTCGTCAGATCGAGCCCAAGCGGTTGCACCTCTCGTCGGGGGTTGCACCGCCGAAAGTCCGGCTCGGAGATCCAGAGCCCGTAGGCGGTGCCACCTCGGCCCGATCGAGGCACCTCTTGCTTCTTCTGAAGCCAAGACCGAGCTCAGCGGTGCTACTTCTTCGTCGGGGAGGTTGCCCTGATCTAGCTTCGAAGATTGAGCTCGGGCGGTTGCACCTCCTGGCGGGCGGTTGCACCGCCCGGCCTCGCTGGAGACATAGCCCGAGGCGGTGCCACCTCCTGGCCCTAGGCGGTTGCACCTCCTCCTGCAATCGGTCCGAATGGTTAGCTCCATTCGCCCAATTTCAATCTTTTCGGGGCCCAATTGCCCCAAGATTAAGCTAATGGGATCACCTCCCATTTTCCAACTTAATCAACATGCTAACTACGATTAAATCTAAGACAATTTCTGCAGCTTTGCTCCGATCGTCAATCGCTTCTTCCGCGAAGTTTCCTGCGAACTTCCGTCGATCATCCGATGAACCCTCGGTGATTCTTCTGCGGACTTCCGGCAAACTCCTGGACTTTTAATGACGATCCACTTGGCGAGTTCCGACGAAGCTTCAACAGCAAGCTTCGGACTTCTCGGATCTGTTCTCGCCGAACCTCCGACGACCGTCCGAACTTCCGTCGAACTCTCGAACTCCCAACGTGATCATGATCTTGACTTCGGCGCAACTCCTGCTGCTTGTCTAACTTTCATCGTAGTTAATCCTGCACACTTATCTCAACACATAGATTAGATAACAAATGACAATTGACTTCATCATCAAAATCTGAGATTCAACAGGAGCATCATCAACGGTTCATTGGATGTTCGCCGAAAGTACGCCGAAAGAAGCGATTGACGCATCGGAACATAGAATTGTAGTACTCATGTCGTAATTGTCATAATTAGAGTATAGATTAAGTTAGGGTTGGGAGGTAATCCCACTAACTTAATTAGGGGCCAATTGGGCCCTTAACAAACCAAAATTGGGCCGAATAGAATAGCTCATTCGGACCCAGAATTCTTGGTCGGTAGTGGCACCGCCAAGGCCTGTGGTGGCACCGCTTAGGAGACTCGGTCTCCCAAAGATTCTTGGTGGTAGTACTGCCCCTGTCAGGCAATGGTACCATCGGTAGTTATTACTGCCAGTAGTGGTACCGCCCCTGTCAGGCAGCGGTACCGCCAAAGCTCGGTCTTCGAGCGCTGTCAAGCGGTAGTACCGCCCACACTGAGTGGTAGTTGCTAGTCATAGGTGCCCAGCAAGCCAATCACGTGAGTGATGGCACGTGTGACTTGATACAGAATCCTTTTGCTTATTATATTTTGATATATATCACTTTATAACTATTACATATGTGCATATATATATTGTGATGTCCTTGAATTTGTGCAATGGGAATCGGATCATGATGAGATCACGATAATGAGATCGATTCACCTTTAAACACAGATCCTAAATAATCCCAATCACAGGTTACTCGAGAGGGACATCGTGATAACCGGGCAGCGCCGCTTGCGAGCGCTGCCCCGCGGGGGCGCCCACCTATAGGGGCAATGCCGCCAGCGGGCGTGACGCCCGCAGGCGAGGGCAGCGCCCCGCCCTCTACCGCACAGCCTGCCGCCGACAGGGTGGCGGTGGCGACGACGGCAGTAGCAGCAAGGGAAAAGGAGAAGAGGGGCTTAGGGTTTGGGGCAAAAAGATAGTTTTGCCCTTGTGATTTTGAGAAATTCCAGTTTTCTCTTTTGTCCAAATTATGAAAATACCCCTATGAATTTATAAATTCTCTAATTTCATAAAATACTAATTAATTAAAAAGTTTAGTTGATTATTATTTTTTTCATTATCTAGTAGTCCTACACGATGATGATTATTTATACATATGATGTATGATGTGCGGACGGATGATCATGGACCGTGTGATGTGTGTACTTGTGATTATTATTATTGATGTCTGCGAGCCTCCGCAGCGGGAGCGTGGATGCGATAACGGGACCCATGAGATGGACGATCACAATGTATGAAGATGCATCGAGATGTCGACGGAACCGACGAGGATGAGATAGACAATCACAGGAATGGAAATGCACCGTTGCACACATAGATCTTGATGTGAGTGATTAGGCCTACTGACTCGAGCCTAATCACATTAGGGGGCTGCAGCAACGGTGCAGATCGAGGGGGTTGAGGTGAAGGCTGCAGTGGCTGGCAGCAGCAGTCGTTGCTGGCCGGAGCACAGCGGCGGCGGTGGAGAAGGAGGCAGCGAGGGTCGTGGCAGGCTGGGCGGCGAGCGACGTCGTCGCTGGCTGGGCAGCAGTGGCGACGGTGGTGGCAACCGGCGTTCGCAGAAGCAAGAGGATCCGCGACTTCGGCAGCAAGGGGACCCGCGATTGCGACAGTGGTAACTGCCCTGTTTTGGTCACCACGGATGCAGAGCAAGGGGGAGTAGCGGTTGGGAAGCGAGCGGGAGCAGCGGCTGGGAGGCGAGCGGCGGTCGTCGCACGGGAGAGCAGCGGCTGGAAGGCGACGGCGACGGCGCTCAAGGCGACGGCGGCGGCTGGAAACAAGGGCAGCAGATGTGAGTTGCCCATGATTGCCTTGTTTCGGTTACAAAAGATGCAGAGCAAGGAGGATCGGCTGCTGGGAGGCGTGCGGCGGTCGTCGCACGGTGGCTCGCAGCGGTGATGGGTCGGCTGGGCGGCGACGACGCTGGAGGGGAAGAGGAGTGCTGGAGGCGGCGCGGCTGCGATCGACGAGGGGCTGCAGCAACAGAGGAACTCTGTTTCTGCAACCGTTGCAACGAGGGGCTGCGGCAACAGGCGGCTGCGGCTGCGACCCAAGGGGGGGGCACGGCTAGGGTTGCAGTGGAGAGGCAGCGGTGGTGGCGCGGCTGGGAGCAGCGTCACCAAGGATCGCCGAGGAGGAGAGTCGAGCGGCTGCGCTGCGACACAAGGGGAGGCGGGTGGCGGCAGTAGGGCTGGGATAGACGCTGGCAGCGTCGTCTCCTGGCCGGGGAACAGCGGCGGCGGTTGTCGCCGGCCGGGAAGCGGGGCGATGGTGGGCGCTGGCCGGAGAGCAGCAGCGGCGGGTGGGCTGGCCGGAAGCATGGGACGCAGGGGTGGCTGCGGCTTCTTCTTCCTCTCGTGTTTCTTCTTTTTTTTTTTTTTTTTTTTTTTTTTTGAACGAGATGAGGCAGCGAGGAGGTCGAGCGGTGGTCGAAGGTCGCTGGCCGGGGAAACAACGACAACGGTGAAGAAAGAGTTGCCCCAAGGATCGTTGCTCTGATACCAAATGATAAGACCCTAAAGTCTTATCATCGAAGAAAGGGGAGAAATGGGGATGACAATGATCGCTTCGAGTGGATTGGCCTCCTTGATCGCTTCGAGGGGATCGGCCCTCCTTGATCACTTTGAGGGGATCGGCCTCCTAGGGTTTGTCAAAAGACATAATAGTATTTTTCATAAATTACTGAAAAGAAGCAGTTACATCTCTATTTATAGAGTTCCACCTAGAGTCCATCATGACTTGAACTTTAATAATAAATAAATATTAGATAAACCTCTACTTGACTCTAACTGACTCAAACCGACTCAATAAACAAATGGACTAAACAGACTTGATAAACATTATTCAAAAGCTCAGAAAAAGGGTCCTAACAGTGACTCTCCCAAAGCTCCTCAATATATTGACGGAGGTAGTGAGTACTATTAAGAAAGAGAAGCCAATTCTCTACACTGGTGAGACCAGAAAGAAAAGGAAATCAGAAAGGTCCCTTAAGAAAGGAAAGGGTAAGGGCAGCCCAGGTAAAGCACAGGTTGCTAAGAAAGACCCAGCAAAGGACAAAAGCCAGTACTTCCACTATGGTAAAGATGAGTACTAGAAGAGGAACTACAAAGAGTACCTTACAAAGAGGGCGAAATAGAAGCTTGGAGAAACTTCAGGTACATTCATGATTTTTAGGAACCTTTTTCAGAGCTTTTGGATAATGTTTATTGAGTCTGTTTAGTCCAGTTGTTTATTGAGTCAGTTTGGTTCAGTTAGAGTCAAGTAGAGGTTTATTTAATATTTATTTATTATTAAAGTTCAAGTCCTGATAGACTCTGGGTGAAACTCAATAAATAGGGATGTAACTGTTTCTTTTCAATAATCTATGAAAAATACTATTCTGTCTTTTGACAAACCCTAGGAGGTCGATCCCCTCGAAGTGATCAAGGAGAGCCGATCCCCTCGAAGCGATCAAGCGATCATTATCATCCTCATTTCTCTCCTTTAGGGTCTTATCATTTGGTTTAAAGTCTTATCATTTGGTATTAGAGCGACGATAAGACTTTAGTGTCTTATCATTTGGTATCAGAGGATACTTGGCGCTACCCGCCGCAACCTTGCTTCCCTTCTTCCCCACCAACACTACAAGGCAACTCTTTCTTCACTGTTGTCGCTGTTTCCCCGACCAGCGACCTTCGACCACGGCTCGACCTCCTCGCTGCCTCATCTCGTTCAAAAAAAAAAAAAAAAAAAAAAACGAGAGGTAGAAGAAGCCGCGACCACCCCTCGCGTCCCCCCTTCCCAGCCCACCACCCGCTCTTTCCGCTCTCCGGGCACCATCACCATCGCCTTCTTTTCCCGGGGCGACCACCACCCCGCCGTTCCCCGGCCGAGACGACGCCGCCGCCGGTCCATCCCAGCCCTATCGCCGCCTTCCCCCCTTTAGTCGCAGCGCAGCCGCTTCGACTCTCTCCTCCTCGGCGATCGTTGGTGGCCGTTGCTCCCGCCAGCGCCACCACCGCTGCCTCGCCCGCGCAACCCTAGCCGTTGCCCCTTTGGTCGCAGCAGACCGCTGTTGCCGCAGCCCTCGTTGCAACGGTTCTGAAACAGAGTTCCTCTGTTGCCGCACCCCTCGTCGATCGCAACCGGCGCCTCCACCAGCCGGCGCTTCCAAAGACTCCTCTTCCCCTCCGCGCCGCCACCGCGACAGCCGACCCATCAACGCCATGGGCCACCGCGGTAACAACCACCGCGACGCCCCCCAAACCGATCCTCCTTGTTCAGATCCGTAGTGCCGAAAATGACAACTCACCGGTTGCCCTTGTTCCCAGCGAGTGACACCGCCGACTCTTCCTTCTCCACCGCTGCCGCTGGCTTCTTCGGCTGAACGATCATGCCGCGACCGCCGCTGCCAGCATCGCCAAAGATCGCCAGCGGCTCCCGGCCAGGTGCGACAGAAACAGAGCACCCTGTTTCCCATCTCCAAAGATCGCATCTTCCCGCCCAGCGACGACGCCGCTGCCTTTTTTCTCTACTGCCAACGCTGCGCTCCGCCAGCGACCACCGCTGCTGCCAGCCACCGCAGCCTTCTCCTCAACCGATCATGATCCTTCCCGCCAACTCCTTCGGTGGTGCGACAAAAACAGAGTACGCAGCAACCACCACTCAGCAACAAAAATAGTGGCACCCTCCGCTGCCGTAGCCGCCGATTGTAACCACCGTCGTTGCTCCCGGCCATCGACCAACCTCTAGTTTTGCAGCAGCCGCCCTCCAACAGTGAACGCAGCAACCGCAGCAAGTACGCTGCCTTGCCTCAACCCCAGCAGCGCACACAACATCGATTCCTCTTCTCAATCTCGGCCGCATCAACGTCGCCTCCCCCTTGCTTAGCATATTCTGCCACAACCACATGTTGCCATCACCGCAGCCTCAACTCTGTTGCTCGGCGATCGCCCCTTGGGTCGCAGCAATTACAGCCACATCAACGCAGTTGCCTTCCAACCCCTGTGCTCTCACCCCACGCAGCGATAGAAATAAGGCAGCTACTCTTCCTTCAACGCAGCGACTGCAACACTGTCCTTGGTGTCCACCTCCTCGGCAACTTCGCATCGACAGTGTTGATGCCCTTGATCGACACAAAAACAGGAGTTGAGATTACAGATTTGCAGTCTTACGCAATGGCCACTGATAACTCGGTGAAAGCACAAATGGAAGCATTGGAAATCAGAATTGAGAACCGGTTACAAGGAGTACTTAATGATTTCAAAAAGGACTTACTGGGGAGCCTCAGTAAATTTCAACAAGGTGGGAGCTCAAGTTTTACATTGCACAGATCTGAAAATACAAGAAAAGGGCCCCAAGATCGTGACACAAATTACTCACACATGAAGTTAGAATTTTCGAGATGGAAAGATGGAGATCCGACCAATTGGATCTCTGAGGCAGAAATTTTTTTCCGTTTTCACAGAACCACAGAAGAATCCAAGGTAGAAGTGGCCTCAATCCAGCTCGAGGGAGATGCACTCCAGTGGTACAATTGGTATGAAACTTTCCACGGAGTTCCTTCGTGGGAGCAGTTCAAAAGAGGACTTCTTGTTCGCTTTGGCCCATCCGAATATGAGAATGTTGATTGCCAGCTTGCCAAAATTCGTCAGACTTCTGCAGTGTTAGAATATCAAAGTAGGTTTGAAAAATTATCAAATCAAGCTAGAAATTGGTCAAACCGATAATTTCTGGATACATTTATTGAAGGGCTTATTCCAGAGATCCGGTGTGAAGTTAAGGCTCGTCAACCCCGCACTATGATAGCTGCGATCTCATTTGCAAATCTACATGAGAAAAAAATTAGCAAGGAAAGATCAGCAAGGGATTTGTACTATGATGAAAATTGGAGTATGGAGCACCTATGTAAACAAGGGCAACTTCTGATGATTGAGCCAATTAGAGAGGAACCGGAAGTAAAAGAGTTGGACTCCGATCATAAAGGTATGAAAACCGATGAAGATATTGAAGCCATCACACATACAGTACAAGCATTGGCTGGCTACACTAACCCACAAACTATAAAAATCGGAGGAACATTGAAGCATCAACCTATTACTATTTTGATTGATACAGATAGCACTAATAATTTTATGGACAGGAAAGTTACAGCCCAATTAGCCCACCATATTGAAGGTTGTGATATATTCGACACTGATGGACAGATTTTAACTTATGATAGCAAAGGCCAGGAATTTCTTGCAACGATTACTACACTGAAAGATCGACCTATTGCTTACACTGTCAAAAAGTGGAGACCATACTTACTTGATCAACGGGTTGTGATGCGTTGCAAATAGCCTACTGAAGTGCTAAAAGACAAGTTCCCCGAGATTGATGCTGCTTAGCCTTGAGGACAAGGCTGATTTGAAGAGGGAGGAACTATTAGGAACCTTTTTCAGAGCTTTTGAATAATGTTTATTGAGTCTGTTTAGTCCAGTTGTTTATTGAGTCGGTTTGGTTCAGTTAGAGTCAATTAGAGGTTTATTTAATATTTATTTATTATTAGAGTTCAAGTCCTGATAGACTCTAGGTGAAACTCTATAAATAGGGATGTAACTGCTTCTTTTCAATAATCTATGAAAAATACTATTATGTCTTTTGACAAACCCTAGGAGGCTGATCCCCTCGAAGTGATCAAGGAGGGCCGATCCCCTCGAAGTGATCAAGGAGGGTCGATCCCCTTGAAGCGATCAAGGAGGCCGATCCCCTCGAAGCGATCATTATCATCCCCATTTCTCCCCTTTCTTCGATGATAAGACTTTAGGGTCTTATCATTTGGTATTAGAGCGACGATAAGACTTTAGGGTCTTATCAATGATCAATCTCCAATTGTCTGATTTTTGTGATAGTGCATTGGTATTGGATACCAGTATTGCTTATCACATCTACAATTTATTGTAAATTCTAGCAAAGCCGAGGGGAGATTGGCGAGAGGAATATTGCATAAAGGTTTGTTTATGCTAGACACTACTCCACATATCATGAATGTAAGTGTGTCTAAGAGGAAACGAGATGAGGTGAACAGTGCATACCTATGGCATTATAGGCTATGTCACATCCATGAGGGAATGATTCAAAAGTTACTAAATGATGAATATCTAGATCCATTCGACTATGTGTCATATGCAACTTGCGAGCCTTGCCTTTGTGAAAAACTGACCAACTCTCCATTTAATGGAACTGGAGAGAGAGCCACTGAGTTGTTGGAACTCATACATAGTGATGTATGTGGACCCATATCAACTCATGCCATTGGTGGATACTCCTATTTCATTACATTTACTGATGATTTCTCAATGTATGGATATATGTACTTAATGAAGTACAAGTCCGAGGCCTTTGAGAAATTCAGAGAGTATAAGAATGAGATGGAGAACCAAACTGGAAAGAGTATCAAAACTCTTCGATCAGATCGAGGAGGTGAGTATTTAAGTATAGAGTTTACTCAGTTCCTCAAGAACCATGGGATATTATCCCAATGGACATCTCCTTATACACCTCAGCTCAATGGTATATCTGAAAGGAGAAATCGTATGCTATTAGACATTGTACGATCCATGATGATTTTCGCTGACCTACCCATCTCATTCTGGGGATATGCCCTAGAAACTGCAGCTTACCTTATGAACAAAGTTTCAACTAAGTCGGTAGTGTCCACACCATATGAGATATGGAAAGGGAAGAAGCCTGATCTTAAGGTTATTAAGATTTGGGGCTGCCCTACCCACGTTAAAAGACATAACCCCGATAAGTTAGAATCAAGGACAAAGCGATGCAAATTTGTGGAATACCCAAGAAAACTTGTGGGTATTATTTCTATTATCTCGAGTACCAAAAGGTTTTTGTAGCTAAGAGAGCAGTGTTCCTTAAGAATGAACACATTCTTAGCGGAGATAGTGGGAGAATGATAGAGTTGAGCGAGGTTGGAGAACTAAGCTCAAGCACCACTCTACAGCCCGAGTCTATTTAGGTACCTAATACACAAGTTTCAACTTTACGTAGGTCTGATAGAGTATCCCATCCTCCCGAGAGATATGTGGGACATATTAGAGGAGAAGATGTTAAGGATATTGATCCTTAGACCTACGAGGAGGCTATTACGAGTATAGACTCTGGAAAGTGGCAAGAAGCCATGAATTCTAAGATGGATTCTATGTACTCCAACAAGGTTTGGAACCTAGTTGATGGGCTCGAAGGTATTGTACCCATCGGTTGCAAGTGGATCTTTAAGAAAAAGATTGGAGTAGATGGAAAGGTAGAGACCTATAAAGTAAGGCTAGTGGCTAAGGGGTATCGTCAAAGACAAGGTGTTGACTATGAAGAAACCTTCTCACCCGTAGTAATGCTAAATTACATCATAATTCTATTGGCTATTACAGCACACTATGATTATGAGATCTGGCAAATGATGTGAAAACTGCATTCCTCAATGGGAACCTCGAGGAGGATATGTATATGATGTAACCTGAGGGATTCATGTCCAAGAACTGCCCAGATAAGGTGTGTAGGTTACTTAGAATCATTTATGGACTAAAGCAAGCTTCCCAAAATTGGAACATAAGATTTGACGAGGCAATCAGATCTTATGACTTCGTTAAGAACGAAGATGAGCCTTGTGTGTACAGGAAGGTAAGTGGGAGCGCTATCATCTTTTTGGTGTTATATGTGGATGACATCCTGATCATTAGGAATGATGTAAGAATACTATCCACAGTAAAGGCTTGGTTATCTAGACACTTCTCCGTGAAGGACTTAGAGGAAGCATCATATATCTTGGAGATTAGAATCTATAGAGATAGATCTAAGAGGATGCTTGGCTTGTCCCAATCCAGGTATATAGAAACCATTGTCAAAAGGTTTGACATGGAAAATTCCAAGAGAGGTCTTATACCGATGAGACATGGGATATCGCTTTCTACGAGTATGTCCCCAAAGACTCCAGAAGAAAGGGTAAACATAGATATGATACCTTATACCTCAGCAATAAGGCCTATCATGTATGTCATGCTATGTACTAGGCCTGATATAGCGCATGCTCTGAGTGTCACGAGTAGGTATCAAGCGGATCCAGGCTTGGAGCACTGGAAAGCAATAAAGTGTATCCTTAAGTACTTGAGAAGGACTAAGGATCTTTTACTAGTATATGGAGGTAATAGCCTTAAGGTTAAAGGCTACATGGACTCAAGTTTTCAGTCTGATGTCGATGATAGCAAGTTGAATTTAAGGTATGTGTACACCTTGAATGGAGGAGCAATGTGCTGGAAGAGTTCCAACTAAGATACTACTGCTGACTCGACCACAGAGGCGGAGTACATTACTGCATCAGATGCAACAAAGGAGGGAGTCTGGGTGAAGAAGTTCATCACAGATTTTGGAGTCGTGTTGGGTAGAGAGGAGTCGATCTCCTTATATTGCGACAATAACGGGGCGATTGCTTAAGCGAAGGAACCCAGGTCTCATCAGAAATCTAAGCATGTTCTGAGAAGGTTCCACCTTATTAGAGAGATCGTAACCTGAGGAGATGTAGCAATGAAAAGAGTTTCATCCAAAGATAACATTGCAGATCCACTAACAAAGCTGTTGTCTCATATTGTCTTTGAGTGTCACAAGGGTCTGATGGGGATCAGACACATAGGTGATTGGCTTTAGGTCAAGTGGGAGATTGCTAGTCATAGGTGCCCAGCAAGCCAATCACGTGAGTGATGGCACGTGTGACTTGATATAGAATCCTTTTACTTATTATATTTTGGCATATATCACTTTATAACTATTACATATATACATATATATATATATTGTGATGTCCTTGGATTTGTGCAATGGGAATCGGATCGTGATGAGATCACGATAATGAGATCGATTCACCTTTAAACACATATCCTAAATAATCTCAATCACAGGTTACTCAAGAGGGACATTGTGATAACCGAACAGACTTGTATGTTGTATACCCGTCCATATGATGGATGCAGCTAGTCTCATAGCTGCTCATGTAGGGGCACTAGGGATACAGTACAGGTGCTCATTGGAGAATGAGTTCACTGATTGATCCGCTTATAGAATGTTGGATGGTTGATGATGTCTTACTGTCAGACAGCGATTCTGTAGTCCTAGTGGTATATCTGGTCCTTAGACTTGAGACACCAAGGATGTCCTGTATGAGTGCTTTACTCTTTGATACCAGACTTATAGGTTTAGCTATCCCAGATCTAGTACAACTAGTCATTGGGAGTGGTAGTCGACCTTACGAGGGCTATTGAGTGTTGATAGAGGATCATCCACTCTCGACGTCATGAGAGGAATACCTCATGTGTTCTTGCTCAGACAAATCCCTAGCCAGGGTCATTCGGGTTGAGAGAAAAAGAGTTCTCCGGGAGAATCCGATTAGAGCGAGACTCGAGTAGAAACCGTATGGGTCTGACAACACCATGCTCGATATATGATCTCTAGGATATTAGATGGATGAGGGACTATAGGTACATGGTAACTGAGGACAAACAGGTCCAATGGATTGGATTCCCCTATATCGTTTGGGAACTATGGCGTAGTGGCCTAGTACATCCGTAGTCGATGAGTCGAGTGAATTATTACAGAGATAATAATTCACTAAGTTAGAAGGAGTTCTGACAGGTATGACTCACGGCCAGCTCGATATTAGGCCTAGAGGGTCACACACATATGGTAGACATTGCGATGAGTAGAGGTTCGAATATGAGATATCCGACGGAGCCTTTGTCTTATTGGATATCCAATAAGCCCCTAAATTATTGGATCCCATGGATGAGATCCAATAAGAGCCCATAAGAGATTATTGGATAGAGATCCACTAATCTAAAAGGCTTAGGTTATTGGATGCAGATCCAATACCCACTAGGGGAGGATCCATTAGGGTTTGACAGGGGACCTCTATAAATAGGAGGGATTCAGAGTCTCATAGGCTAGAGCCTTTGCTTGCCTCTCCTATTCTCCTTCCCCTCTCCACCTCAGAGCAGACTTGAACTTTTGAGGAGCATCGTCATAGTCCTACTGTGTGGATCACCGCTAGAGAGGAGGATGCTTGACCTCCTTCACCCTCTCCTAAAGATCTACAAGGAAACAGGGATATACGATCTCCCTACGTAATACAATATACTCTATACGCAGTTTTTCAGTTTCCCGGATTTTGCGCACCAATTTTCATACGACGACGAACATCTCTTTGGGAATCGGGGATTTTGTTTTCTTGCTCTTCCGCTGCACATCTGATGTCGCTCCCAAGATTTCCCAATAGTAGTACCACCCAATGCCCGATAATAGGAGGAAGTACCGCCCAGTAATGGCGGTGGTACCACTAGGACCCCGAAAATCCTGGAATGGACACTTTTAGGCTTCATTTTTGAACTCATTGGGGTCTATAAATACTTCACCCTTTCTTGCATGAAAGAGCACCAAAATCTTGACATTATCTTGAGTCATTGAGGCCTTAAAGTGTTGTAAAAGCTAGAGTTCTCCTCCTTCTTTCTAAGTGTTGAGATCATCCAAGAGAGAAGTGAAAACTTGTAAGGGTTGTCTCCTAAGCCCGTCAAAAGGAGAAAAGTTGTAAAAGGGTGGTTGGCCTTCGCCTATTGAAGGAAGGCCTCTAGTGGATGCTAGTGACCTCGTCGGAGGAGGAAGCCAATAGTGGATGTAGGTCACGTTGATCGAACCACTCTAAAATCTCGATTTGAATTTATTTTGAGCATCTTTCCTTTATAGCAAATTGCCTCTCCTCCTTACTGTGCTTTAAATACGTCTATATTCGCTTTGACATAAAACATCTTCCGAGATCGGCTTTCTATGAAGACTTTACGAAATCAATATTTTTGTGATTTACACTACTGCAAATCACCTTGGTCTTCTCTTACATTCTCACTTTAGACTTCAAGCTCAAATTCCTTCCGAAATGAATTGAGTTGAATTTACTTTAATCGAAACAAGGTTTTTGAAATCGTGAAAGTTTTTTGCTGTACTAATTCATCCCCCCCTTCTTAGCGCGCTCTTGATCCTAACACAAACTAAAAAGTTTTGCCTCTTTTTATGATATGTACGTTTGAAATTTTTGCTTCTCTTTATATGTGCAAGTAAGCAAGCATGCAAGCTATCTCCCCCTTTGTCATTGTCAAAAAGAAGGGAATAATATAATTTTGTATCTCTTTTTCCTTTTACAATAAATTTCAAATCATAACAAAGATAAAGTGTCATTCTTATTGCAATATGCCATAATTGAGATAAACCTTGAATTCAAATTGAATTCAAGTCAAAGCAATTTTAAATATGATTCACATCATATGCAATACATCATATCATCATAATAAAATCATAAGTATTGCATGTATCATTTCAAATCATAAATATTTCACATTATGATGGTATCAAATATCGAGAAATCAAGATGATGATTCATATAAGAAGTATCACAAGTTCTAATCGAGAGAAAAAAAAAATCATCATTCATTTTCAACTTATTCAATTTGTTAAATCAACATTTCTTTGGTATTCATGATATCAAAACATGTTTTCAAATCTTCATCATATAACATGCATAATTTCAAAAAATTGAAAGGAGAAGGGAAGAATTCGAAGGTACAAGGATTTCAACCATCTTATAAACAAATGAAAGATCAAGTCATGAATCTAAAATTCCAAGAATCATTTCAACAATTCTCCTTTTAAATAATCAAAATGATCATCAAAATCACTTTTCATAAAATTCAATAAAGGCAACATAGATAGATTCACACGAGAACTTGATTCATGCATAATATCTCAATTTTTCATGAATCATAAAAAATTTAGAGTATCAAGTGACGAAGTCATGATTCGTGTGATAAAAAAAATTGTCGATTCATGCATTCAAACCATTACTACTTCAACTCATCATGCATAGTTTAAAATATATAAAATCATCAAAGATGATACAAACATTTATTTTCAAAATGCAATCCCTTTTTGGTTGTTTCATTTTAAGTTGTTTGCTTTATAGAAGCATGTCTTCTTCATTTATGCCAAATCAAAGCATATATCATCATTTAAACCAAAAAACAAATTTCCTCATCATGACCAAAAATATAACACATTAAACATAAGGCTTCTTTAAACAAGTGATTTGGTTTATCATTTTGATTCCAATGATAATATATTTTTTTTATATATGTTTCATTTTGTATGTTTAATTTCATATTATGATGTTCAAGTTTTTCGTATGAAAACCATACATCATAGTTTAAAATCGAAAGAGCAAGAAAAATCATAGAAATCATCAAGATCAATAAAAATTATTATGATACAAATTATTACTTCATTACCTCATTAAAACATCAAGCATGATTTCATAAATCATTTTCCATCAAAATCATTTTGTTTGTTGTAGTTATACATTTTTCTTCTTAGGTGAATCTAACTTTTCATGCTTAGTTTTCCATACAAAAACCATGCATCATCATTTATAATTGAAAGGCAATATGAAAATCATTATTGCTTCTTAAAACATATATAGAATTATCATTTTGTTATATTTTCATAAAACATGTAAGTATCATGATCATTTTTTCAAAATAAGCTAGAAAAAGAAAAGCATGATCCCCAATTTTTTTGTATTTTTATTACAACATTAAACATGTAATTTTCAAGAAAAATTATATATAATTTTTCTAAACTAAATTAAAAATAACTCATGCTAAAGCATCATGTAATTTTGAAACAAATTAAAGGAATTTTGGTTACCTCATCGTCGAAAGTTGTTAAGGCGTAGTTTGCCACCTCGCCTTTGTTGATTTTCTTCTCATTTTCGGAGGAGCTCAATTCATCCCAAAGTGCTTCCTTCTTCTTGCGTTCATAGCAAGTATTTGCATTCTTTTTGTTCTTTAATTTTTGTTTCATGAATTTTTTAAATTTCATAGTAAGGAGTTCAAGTTCATTATCATTTGAGCTTATACTCGAATAGTCTTCGAGTGTTCTAAGTCTGAAATCCTTCCTATTCATTAGAAGGTTATTCTCAAGTTTGTTTTGTGCATTGTGCATTATTTTATATGTCATCAATGAACCAAAAAGTTTTTTAAATGAAAATTTATTAAGATCTTTTGCCTCTTGTATTGCAATTACTTTCGAATCCTAACTCTTATTAAGAAAACGTAAAATTTTGTTTATAAGTTCAAAATCCAAAAAACTTCTACCAAGTGCTTTTAAACCATTAATGACATCCGTAAAACGGATGTATATGTCTCTAATTGTTTCACTTGGTTTCATATGAAATAGTTCAAAATCATGCATTAAAAGATTGGCATTAGAATCTTTTACTCTACTCATGCCTTCGTATGTGATTCCGAGAGTTTGCCATATATCGAAAGTCATTTTGCACATAGAAATTCGATTGAATTCTTTTTTGTCTACAGCGCAAAATAGAGCACTCATAGCTCTAGCATTTAAAGAAAAAGTTTTCTTTTCCAAATCATTCCAATGGTTCATTAGAAGAGAAGACCTTTGAAAATCGCTTTCGACAATATTTCATAAATTTAAATCCAAAGAAAGCAAGAAAACTCTCATTCGAGTTTTCCAATATGTGTAGTCCGTCTCATTGAACATGGGAGGACAAATGAGAAAGTGACCCTCTTGAAAGCCGAAAAGAGCTATTTTTATTTGGGTGTTAAACCAAATATAAAAAACGAGACTCTAATACCAACTGTTTGGAACGAGTCGGCACTAAAGGGGGGGGGGGTGAATTAGTGTAGTGGTAAAAATTACGTCAGTTTGAAAATCTCATTGCGATTAAACCCATTTCAGAAGATGTTAACTTGAAAGCATACGGAAGAGTATAGTGGATGTAAAGCAAGTAAAAAAGGGCAGTTTGCAGTAAATGTAAATTGTAAGAAATAAATGCAAACCGAGTTATAGTGGTTCGGTTGTTGTAACTTACATCCACTCTATCGATTCCTCTTCCGTCGAGGCCACCGGCATCCACTAACGATCTTCCTTTAATAGGCAAAGATCAACCTCCTTCTTACAACTCTAATCTCCTTTTGTAGGCTCAAGATAGAACTTTTACACCCCCTTTTTACAAAGCTTCCCTCACACTCTCTCTTAGAATGGTCTTAAACTTTAGGAGGAGGAACTCTATACTTTACAAGGGTTTTCAACTCTATAAATATAGAGTTTTTATTCACTTTTCTTGCTTCTCCATGTAGGAATAGCTAGGGTATTTATAAACCCCAAATGGCTTCAAAAATGGAGCCAAAATTCAAATCCACGAAATTTTAGGGTATAGGCGGTACCACCGCCTATTGCCTGACACTGGGCGGTACCACCACCTAGAAGACTATGTCTGGGTGGTACCACCACCTAGACTAGTGGTACCATCGCTTGACAATCTCGGAGACTATGCCACGATGGTTTCACCTATTTGATCATTGTTTGGGCCTTTCTCTTGGCCCAACATAGCCCAAACTTGGCCCAACTATCCCCTTATTGGATTGGCCCAATTCTAATCCTAATTATGTGCTAACTATGAATTTTAAGACATTTACTAAGCTAAACAAAGTCCGTAAGTCTAGGTTTCTTCCAGCGAGCTTCTGACGATCTTCCGACGATCTCTCGGCAATGTTCTAGCGGACTCCCGGCAAGCTCCTAGACTTCACGATGATCTTCTTAGCGAGTTCCGATAAGCTTCTTTGGTAAGCTCCTGGACTTCTCGGTCAATCCCGACAGAACTTCAGATGAACGTCCGGACTTCCGACAAACTCTTGAACTTCCAACGAAATCACATTCTTGACTCTGGGACTTCATTTTGCTTTATGCCTTGCTATCATAGTTAATCCTACACATATAAAATACACTTTGATCTAGACAATTATTACTAAGCATGAATCATGTTATTCGGCATGTCATTGGTTCATCGATGCTTCGTCCGATTCTTCGGCGCATCGTCCTTTTTTGCGGCCTTTTGCCCAATCAGCCAGTTGACCTCCGCAACTCATATATCCTTGGCATAATATCCGCTCTTCTTGGCCCGATACCCGAATCCATGGCCCGAAGCCTTCTGTCGATACATCGACCAATCCTCCAGCTCTACGTCCAATATTCTAACATATTTTCCTCCAGCCCAATATGATTCTTCCTGCTTTAATTGTCTCATTCTGATCGAAGCATTCTGCATCGCTCAAAACACATATCAAATCATAAACACTTATAATTGGTTTTATCATTAAAATCCGAGATTCAACCAGCACTTAGTCTCCCAAATGCTTTGGGCGGTGGTACCGTTGGCAATAAATGCTATAAAGCAGTGGTACCGCCTTGTCAGGTAGTGATACCGCTAGAGCTCAGTCTCCAAGCTTTGTCTGACAGTGGTACCACCTAGACTGAGCGGTGGTACCACCCAGACTAAGCGATGGTACCACCCAGTGTTAGTCTGCAGGCGGTAGTACCATCCAATAATGGCAGTGGTACCGCTAGTACCCCGAAATTCGGGGATATGACACTTTTTGGCTCTAATTCTAAAGCCATTGGGGCCTGTAAATACCCCACCCTTTTCTGCATAAAAGGACACGAAAGTGTGAACAATATCTTGAATTCTTGGGGTGTTAAAAGTGTTGTAAAAGAAGTGCAAAGAGTCCTCCTCCCTTTATAGTGTTGTGATCATTCAAGAGAGGTGTGAGGAGTATAAGGGTTATCTCCTAAACCCGTGAAAAGGAGAAAGCGTTGTAAAGAGGTGGTTGGTTTTCGCCTATTGAAGGAAGACCATTAGTGGATGCCAGTGACCTCGATTTGCCTTTCCATGATCGAGGTTAGTCATGCGTCACTCAAAACATAAATTAGATCGTAAACTCATCAATTGATTTCATCATTAAAATCCGAGATTCAACAATCTCTCTCTTTTTTATGATGATAACCAATTGATGATAGAGTTTAAACTAAACTTCCCCTATCAACATGGTATAATTTCAATTATGAATTATATGCAATACATCATATTATTACTTACATCATAAGTTCAAGTATTGCATCCAACCCATCATACATAATAAAATTTTATTTTACCATGCATGATCATCATCATACCTTCTCCCCCTTTATCATCAACAAAAAGGAGAAGTACAACTAGCAATTTTTTTTAAAATATGTAAACTAGTAAGATAGCAAGTTTTGAATATGCAAGCTAGCAAGTTTTTCACATATGAAAGTTAGCAAAATTTTGCTTCTTTTGAGATATGCGAGATAGCATGTTTGCTTTTCTTTGCAATATTCAAGCTAGCAAATTTTTGAAAAAGAATGCAAGATAGTAAATAGCAAGTTTTACATCACATGCAAGCTAGCAAATTTTAAAGATATACAAGTTTAGCAATTATTTGCTTCTTGAGATGGGCAAATCTAAAGATAGGCAAGATATCACTTCTTGCTTCTCTTTTGAGATATGCAAACTAGCAAGTTTTGTCTTTCTTTAAAATGTGCAAGCTAACAAATTTTAGCTTATTCTTGAATTGTGCAAGCTTGCAAATCTTTCTCCCCCTTTGTCATTATAAAAAAGAAGGGAAGGTTACAATAGTGAAAATTTTTTCCCTTTACATCATTTTTCAAATCATCAAATGAAATATATTAAAAAAATTTAACTTGGTGATGAGATATACAATTCATGAATACAAATTTCAAGTTATGAATATCAAGAGATAAATTATGATTCTTTTGGATAAATCAAATAGTGAAAAGATGAATCATAGTAAATGATCTTGATTCAAATGAAAAATGCATGTCATTGAAAACCGAGAAATCAAGAAAAAAATCATGATTTATTTAGATAAGTATTTTCTTTTAATAAAATGCCAGAGTCATATGAGAATAAAAAGTAGGGGATCTTGATTCATATAAAAAAAATCTCAAGTTATAATTCTGAGAATTCAAGATCATGATATAGATAAAAATCATTCAAATTCAAATCATCAAAATTACTTTCAAGAGATTCAGAATGATATAAATAGATTTATCTATCTCTTATTGAAAAATCGATAAGATAGAGATAAAAAAATTTTCAAGAAAAATGTATCCCTTTTTTTATGTATTTATGATTTATTTTATATAAGAATGCCTTTGTCTTTTATGCCATATAAAAACATGTATCATCGTTTAAAATCGAAAAAATAAATTTCATCATGACAAAGATCAATAAGCCATAAATCACATAAATCATCATGCATAATTTCAAAATATAAACTCATTAAGCATAGTTTCATTAAATATAACGCATCTTCAATTAAAATCATTTTAGTTTTGCTCCTGGCTTTCGATTGTAAATATTTTTATAAGAAGGGTAAGTTTGTTTTGGGTACCCATTTAGTTTTAGATCCCTCATGGATCTATCTATTTTAATTTTTGGCATTAAGACATTTATGGTTCCTTTAGGAACCCAAACCAATTTATGTGAATTATACTTTTTAAATGAACATTTAAAAGCAAAATGACCACATCTACTACAAAAATTATACTTAACCTTAGGGGTAACATGCAATATGGGTCCTTTAATAAAAGTAGTTGGCTTTTGCTAAGCGTAATTACTCACAAAGCAGATTCCTTCCTTTCTACTAACATAACTCTTATTGGTAAGAATATGTTTAAAGATTTGCTACCAATTTTAAATTTATCTAATGTTTATTATAATAATATTTTTTTATTTTTGCATGAATCTAATTCATCACATTTAGTGCAAGGAATTAACATGCAATTATCATACTCATGTTTTAATTTTTAAAATTCATTAGCAAGAGAAGCATACTCCTTTTTTAATAATTTATATTTTTTATCAACTAGCTTACATTCATCAAATAAATCATGGAAAGCATCAAGCAATTCATTATAAGATAAATGAGATTCGATTGAGTCATTTACCTCATCGTCAAAAGCCATTAAGGCATAGTTCGCTACGTCACCTTTGATGGTTTGCACCTCATCTTCAGATGTTTTCGATTCATCCCATGTCGCCTTAAATGCTTTCTTCTTCTTTACCAGCTTTTTTAATTTATAGCAAGTTGTTATATCATTTTTAAGTTCATTTTTAGAATTAACCTTTTTTGTGAATTGTTTATTTTTTTTTTCAAAAGTTCTATGCCATCATCACTTGAGCTTTCCTTTGAGTGGTCTTCTATTATTCAACGTGTCAAATCCTTCGTATTCTTTGGAAGGTTATTCTTATGTTCGTCATGTGCAATACACATCATTTCATAGGTCACCAAAGACCCGATAAGTTCTTCAAGCATAAAGTTATTTAGGTCATTTGCTTCTTGTATTACAATTACTTTCAAATCCCAATTTTTAGAAAGAAATCATAAAATTTTATTAACAAGTTCAATATTAAAAAAATATTTGCAAAGAGCTTTCAAGCCATTGATGACATCCGTAAAATGGATGTACATGTCAACAATGGTTTCGCTTGGCTTTATTCGAAATAGTTAAACATCATACATCAAAAGATTTATCTTAGATTCTTTTACTCTATTCGTACCTTCATGAGTTGCTTCTAGTGTATGCTAAATCTCATGTGCAGTTTCGCATAAAGAAATATAATTAAACTCATTTTTGTTCAAAGCACAAAATAGAGCGTTCATAGCTCTAGCATTCAAAGAAAAAGTTTTCTTCTCCAAATTGTTCCATTCGTTCATTGGATTAGAAGACATTTGAAAATCACTTTTCATAATATTCCATAAATTTAAATACATAGAAAGCAAGAAAACTCTTATTCGAGTTTTACAATAAGTGTAGTTCGTCCCATTGAACATAGGAGGATGAACGATAGAAAGACTCTCTTGATTACCGGTAAAAGCTATTTCTCTTGGGTATTAAACCAAATGAGAAAAACCTTAGCTCTATACCAACTATTAGGACCAAAATCGGCACTAAGAAGGGAGGGTGAATTATTGCTTTCATAAAATCACGTCGGTTTGAAAATTCTCGTTCGATGAAAACCGATATCGGAAAATAGTTTAACTTTAAAGCATTCGTAAGCGTAGTGAATAAGTGAATCAGTTTAAAATATGAATAAAAAGCATAAAGTAAATGCAAATTAAGTTTTATAGTTGTTCGATCGTCGTGACCTATATCCACTCCTAATTCTTCTTCACTCGAGGCCACTAACTTCCACTATCGATCTTCTTTCAATGGGCGAAGATCAACTACCCTTATAACTATTTCTCCTTTTGATAGGCTCAAGAGAGAACCTTTAGAACCTCTCTTTCTTATACCTCACTTCTCCCCTTAGAAGAACTTCTAAATACTAGGAAGAAGTGACCCTACACTTCAAGAGAGATTATAACCTTTCTTTCTCAATAATATTTTTCCCCTTTCTACTTTATTTCTTGCTAATCAATGCAAGAATAGCTGGGGTATTTATAGATCCCAAATAACTTCAAAAATGGAGCTAAAAAAGGTCTCATATATAATTTTCAGGGTACTAGCGGTACCATCTCCTAACAAATTGACAACTGGCGGTACCACTGCCTGACAGTCTAACACTGGGCGATACCACCGCTTGACATAGTCTTGAAGACTATGTCTAAGTGGTACCACCATCAGTTTGGGCAGTACCACTGCTCAGATAACCTATGAGGCCGAGTCCTAGGCGGTGCCACCACCAACCCTAGCGATGCCACCACCTGGGCCTGCTAAGGGTTGCTGCATGTGCCTCACTTGGCCCAAAACAGCCCTAACTTAGGCCCAATGAGCCCTTAATTAAGTTGGCATTGTTTCACCCCCAATACCAACTCAATTAGACTTAAACAAACTCGATCTAGACATAATTGATTACAAACACAAATCCTATGTTGTCCGGCATATCATTGGTTCATCTGGTACTTCGTCTAATCCTTCAGCTTGATGCCCAAACTCATGGAACGAAGTCCTTCTGGCACATTGACCATTCCACCGGCCTGATGTCCAATCTTTTGACATGTTCTATTTCGGCCCAACATCTGATTCTTCCTACATCAATCGATTTGCCTTTCCTTGATCAAGATTAGTCCTACATCACTCAAAATACATATTAAAATCTGAGATTCAACACTACCTATAACGATGGAAGGCCACGTGGGTCAATCTAATTACCTTACATTTACCGACTTAATATTATCGAGAGAGGGGATTTTTGATTTAGTCTCCTAATATGACATGTTACACACATACATATTAAATATATATTTATATCACATGCAAATATATATACATATATCTAGTATATGTACAAGCAATCACACATCACATGAGCAATCACACTAGATGATCATTGACCACATCCTAATGTGATTAGGCCCAAGCCAATAGGCCCAATCACTCACATCAAGATCTATGTGTGCAGCGGCGCATCTCCATGCCCTATGATCGTCCATCTCGTCCTCGTCGGTTTCGTCGGCATCTCGACGCATCTCCATGCATCGCGATAGTCCGTCTCGGCCTCGTAGGTCCAGCTATCACTTTCACGCTCTCGCTATTTCTCCTCATATAATTACAACTTAATCATAAGCATACAGGCTTGACAATAAACGAGAAATAAATTAGAGGTTCACAGGCTTCAATAATAATAATAATCACATCACACGGTCCATGATCATCCATCCGCATCATACATCACATGTACATATCATTATATTGGACTACTAGATAATAATAATAATTAATTAAAATTTTTAATTAAATAATATTTTTTGAAATTGGGGATATGTAGGGAATTATCAAAATTATAAAGGGTATTTTGGTAATTTGAATAAAAATGACAAACCTCGAAAATTTTAAAATTCTAAGTGGCAAAACTATACTTTTATCTAAAAACCCAACTGCCTTGCCTTTGATATGTTGCGATCGCTGCCACCCAACTAGCGGCGGCCACTGCAAGGGGCGGGGGCACTGCCTCTACCCGTGAGTGGGCGCCCCCACGGGCACTGCCGCCATTGTGGGCGATTCTACCCGTAAGCGTTGCAGTTACCCCTGCAGGTGATTCTGCCCATAGGCATTATTGCCCACACGGGCTTCTCTGCCCACCGGTGCAGCGCCCTTAAGCGGTGCTACCCCCGCGGACGGGTACCCCCGTAGGCAGTTCTACCTATGGGCATTGCTACCATCAAGCACCGCCCTTGCAGATGCCTGCCTTCGGCCTGTAGGCTGTCGATCGTCGACCGCCACAGATGGCCAAGGCTACAAGCAACCTTTGGCCATTCTGCAAACGCAACAAGGGCAGCAATAATTGCTGCCCTTTCTCGCCTTTTGCGTCAATAATTTTGACGATAATTTTTTTCCTAAAACACAACACATGTAATTCAAAATCAATCTTTTGCACGAACAACTTAGCTCTGATACCACGGATAGAAAATCTAGGGGCGACATCACATGCGCAATGGAAGAATAGAAAACAAAAACCCTAAATTTCCCAAAAATATTTTCATCGTTGTGTGAAGATTGGTGCGTAAAAACCTATAAAACTTAAATTCACATGTAAGATAGTGTTATACACGTAGAGAGATTGTATATCTCTAAATCCCTACAGATTTGTGAGATTGGATGAAGAAGTTCAAGTACCCTGCTCTCTAGTAGTGATTCACACAGCAGGGTTGCAATGATGATAATCCTTTGGACCTATTTGTCCTCAATTTCTATGTACCTATAGTCCCTCATCCATCTAATATCCCAGAAATCATATACCGGACATGGTGTTGTCAACCCCATAAAGTTTCTCCTCGGGTCTCGCTCTAATCGGATTTCTCCCAATGAACTCTTTCTCTCTTAATCAGAATGACCTTAGCCAAGGATTTATCTTAGCAAGAACACACAAAATATTCCTCTTATAATACTGAGAGTGGACGATCCTCTATCGACACTTAATAGCCCTCGTAAGGTTAGTCGCCACTCCCAATGATCGGTTGCACTAGATTTGAAACTTTCAAACCTATAAGTCTAGTATTAAAGAGTTGAGTACTCATATAGGACATCCTTGGTGTCTCAAGTCTAAGGACTAGGTACACTATTAGGATGGCGGAATCACTGTCTGACAATGAGGTATTATCAACCATTTAACATTCCGTAAGCGGATCAATCGATAAACTCATTATCCAATGAGCACTTACACTGTATCCCTAGTGTCCCCACACGAGCAACTATGAGACCAGTTGTCTCCATCATATGAAGGGCATACAATACACCAGTCTATCTAGTTATCTCGATGTCCCTCTCGAGTAACCTATGACTAGGATTATTTAGGGTTTGTGTTTAAAGGTGAATCGATTTTATTATAATGATCTCATCACAATTCGATTCTCATTGTACATGTTCATGGACTAATATATATGTGCAACAAGTAATATAAGTAATATAAAGTAAGAAAATTTTATAATAATAATAAGCAAAAAGACTACGTGCCAAATCGCATATGCCATCACTCATGTAATTGACATGCATGACACTTATAACTAGCAGGAAGCTCTCCATGTCAACTCTCTATGCTCATGTCTCATGCTAACTCTCCATAACAGTTCTCCATGTCAACTCTCCAGGATGGACTTGCACTCTTGACGTTGAACCAAGCTGAAATGACTCATCAATCGATGGCCTCAGTGTAATAATAATTTTGTTATCTCCCAAGTCGATCATTTAATGTGATGCTGAGAATGACATGAACAATCTAAGCTTGAAGTGACTGCATGTTGAACTACAAAAATGATACGACAATATTGTGGTGAGCTCATTATCTCACCACAATATTGTGATGCTCCCACACTTCCAGTGTACTTATAGCAGAAGATTAACGTTGGGTTCCTAATTTGATTTATACTACATAAGTTAGTGAAGAGTTCGAGGTGAAATGACATTAGAGTCTAAAAAATATGAGAAAGAAAAAAATATTATTATTTATAGCAAATGCTCCGTCTCTAAATCAATGATAATTCAAGGAATATTATAATTACATTATAGGTTAAAGGGGTATGGGTATAAATAGTGAGATCTATTATCCCCTTACTATGAAAAATAGGTAGATATACTCTTAACGGCGTAATTAGTTAACTTTACTTCTAGCTTTGCTTTACCTAAAAACACAGCTTACTCCTTCCTCCAATAAATTAATGCTCAACAACTTATTTCCTCTAAACCTAAATAGACCTATGCTTTGTCAAGCATCTGAACAATAGGGCGCCCTTGTTTTCAAAGATATTTTAGTTTACTCGTTCGATCGCTTAAACGTTTTGGGTACTTGATTTTGAAGGCTTTTATCTTGGATGCTACCTTGACTTCGATAGTGGACGATATTGTTTGTTCCCTTGCTTATTCTTGGTTCGTTGTAGTTGAATAGAAAAAGAATACACACCTATTATGTAAAAACACAACAAAATATTTATTACTGTTTCATCTAACGAATAGATTGCTTTCTTAACAAGAAGAGCAATAAGGTCATGTTCCATGACTTGCTTCTTTACTTGTTCTTACTCCATTGCTTATTTATGTACTTGCACCTGCATCGTTATTTGTTCCGTTGCTTGGTTAAATAAAAGGTTTTTCTTGTTTCCTTGCTTGATTAAGTGTAAGAGTATATTATTAGTGTTGTTAATAAATTATATTAGGTTTGCGCTATTTTCCATAGGAAGGTAAAAACTATTGTTAAAATATTTTTGAGAAATATGATGTAATTAATTTTTTTTTCATATCGTCTCACATTGATGTCAAGTTGGGAAACAACGATTTTGCTTTTAGCAGCTTTGCAAACAAATTATCAGTTGCGCCACTTTGCATCACTCAATGCGCGTTGATGTGCATTGAATGTTTATTTTTAGTAAAAACTTTGGTAAAATGTTGTCAATTCTTTGAGATTAATGACTTTGAATTGATCATATTAGTTGCAGTGTATTATTATTATTATTAATTAGCACTTCGTGTTTGAAAAGAGATCAGTTTTGTTCGAATGCCACAAATCCTGATCAAATTGTAGGATTCCAATTAAAAGTGCAATCGAAGGGGATCCTCACCGTCGTACTGGGAGTGGGAGATGTGCCACCGGTACGATGGCGAGGATTACTACGCGAAAGGAGTGGATGTGTCACCCACCAACCGACCCCGCCAAATCCCGATGCCTGAGTTGTCGTTCGCAGTCCAAACGCGCGGGAGGACCACGAATCTTTAGTTGGCTCCGTAAAGAACCATGACAACACAGACTCGAGCCGCCGTCGGTTTAACCTAATGAACCTCGTGTCCTTCCACAGCGGGGATTCCAGGAACAGAAGGAGAAAAGGGAGACCAACGTCACGCGTGTGGCAGTCGGCAAGACGGTTGCAGGGCCACGTGCGACGTAACGGCCTCCTCCGTATTGGTATCGGACGAGAGGGAGGGTGCAATGGAGAGTGGGATTGGTTGAGTGACATACAGCTGTCAACGCGCAACTGTCACACTAATTACGCATGCTCAACACGGTGCGGTTACTGAAACCGGGGTTAGATTGGCAGCGATGGAGCCTGGGGTCGGTTGCAATTAAGCATGTGGGGCCCAACGAACCGGAGATGTACTCCGCTTGGGTTTTGGCGGTTGCAGCCGCCCTAGTGGCATGGAAACGGATGCGGTTTGACAGGCTGGGCTGACGCGACAGCAGCAACGATTCCGAGACTGGTTTTGTCGTCTTCTGCCACCTCACCGACTCTCCACTGTCACGCACAGAACCCTGATTCCTTGAACAAAAATTAATTATGTAAACGCACACAATAAAATAGACTGTCAATCTACCTATCTCAGTCAAAAATCCAAATCCTAGCTTAACAATACTTCGAAATATTTACGCCGTTAGGTACTACTATAATTGTCGCAGCGTGGGTTTTCTTAATTGCACATGCGAATGCGACCATGAACATTGACGAGGGTAATAACTGTGATAAGACGCATATGACGTCAGTCGTCTTAAATGACGCCTCACAGCATTAGGTCAATACAGATCGGAGCGTCGACCGAGGAGCAATAACGTCCTGCTCACGCTCAGTTCTTCACGCCACGCCAACACCAATGTCAGACGCTACCAGCCTACCCCCTACAAACGGGCACATCAGGACACAGTAAGCTGCCTTATAAATATCCCCGCATTCCGAACGGAGAGAGGGGAGACAAAAAGATACTTCTTCGTCTGAAATCCCCTTTCACCTCAACTGACTTGATCGTTGGAGGGGTTGGGCCGAGAACACCGACCCGACCTTTATGCAGGTAGAAAGCCGGCAGTCCCCGTCAAACCTGAAGGCGAGTTCATGCTTAGAGGAGACAACGGCACCGCATCCTACCACCTCGGTGGACCCGAAACCATCCCGGGAAGATCCCACGTCATCCGGACCCGAATCGAGCCGCGTCGGCGCCGAGGCCTCGGCTCAAGGTTGTTTACACTAACATTTTGGCGCTAGAAAGAGGGCCCCCGGTATGTCGAGGGATCATCAGGGAGGCTTTGACGAGCCCGCGGTTGGGGGATCACAACCGATCGGAGATTCGGGGGAACTCCCCCCGTGTGGAGAACCTCATGACGAAGGCCCCGCCATGATCTCAGAACACTATTGGTGGATATTCAATGATCCGGGCCTGTCGCCTCCCGACGGTGCCCCACTGCCCCATCGCCCGTGTCGTCCGAGGCCTTCCATAACCTCACCCATCAAGTCCGAATTCTAACCAATATGGTGCAGTCCATTATTCCCCTTATTTCCCGTCCACCACGCCCCTCGGCTGTCCAACCGTTGCGTCGACAGGAGCCACCCATTCAGGCTCCCACACCGTCTACGGAGCTCCCTACTTCGCCTCGGGTCCCGTTACCCACTCTTGGGGGCCGGGCAACGGTTGACCCGAGGGGCCACTTGGAACCCGAGGCATTATCTTCGGATTCCTCAAATTCCCTGCGAGCCCAGCTGCGCTTCGTCAATCAACGGCTCGACGATGTGCAGAAGGAGGTCCGCAAGGCAAGAGGGGAGTTTGGGGAGGACATGCGTCGGGGACCCCCATTCACGCCTGAGATACTGGACCACGTTGTTCCCCCAAACTTCCGACTCCCCACTCTGGACGCTTACGACGGTTCCACCGACCCGGCCGACCATGTGGCTGCCTTTCGCGCCCAGATGGCGCTTTACGGAATCTCGGATGCCCTGATGTGCAGAGTGTTCCCTACCACCCTGAGAGGACCCGCCCACACGTGTGTTGAATCTCGGATTTTGATGATGAAGTCAATTGTCATTTGTTGTCTAATCTATGTGTTGAGATAAGTGTGCAGGATTAACTACGATGAAAGTTAGACAAGCAGCAGGAGTTGCGCCAGAGTCAAGATCATGATCACGTTGGGAGTTCGAGAGTTCGACCGGAAGTTCTGGACGGTCGTCGGAGGTTCTCTAAGAGAACAAATCCGAGAAGTCCGAAGCTTGCCAAGCGAAGCTCGTCGGAACTTCGCCAAGTGGATCGTCGCAAAGTCCGGAGTTTGCCGGAAGTCCGCAGAAGAATCACCGAGGGTTCATCGGATGATCGACGGAAGTTCACCGAAACTTCGCCGGAAGAAGCGATTGACGATCGAGCAAAGCTGCAAAAAATTGTCTTAGATTTAATCGTAATTAGCACATTGATTAAGTTGGAAAATGGGAGGTGATCCCATTAGCTTAATCTTGGGGCAATTGGGCCTCTCGAAAAAGATTGAAATCGGGCGAATGGAGCTAACCATTCGGACCACGATTGCACCAGCGGTGCAACCGCCCTAGGCCGAGGTGCAACCGCCGGGCTATGTCTCCTAAGAGACTGGGCGGGTGCAACCGCCCCAGCCGAGGAGGTGCAACCGCCCGAGCTCGATCTTCGAGCTAGGCGGGCGGTGCAACCTCCCCGACAGAGGTAGACCGCCGAGCTCGGTCTTGAGCTCAAAGCGAGAGGTGCAATCTGTCGCCTCGATCGAGGTGGCACCGCTTGGGGCTCGATCTCTTGAGCCAAACTTAGGTGGTGCAACCGCCTCGACAGAGGGTGCAACCGCTTGGCTCGATCTCCGAAGCTCTGCCAAAAGGTGCAACCTCTCTCCGATCAAGAGGTGCAACCACCGATCCCGGAATTTCGGGATTTGATCGTTTGAGCTCCAAATTTGAACTGGGTTGGGGCCTATAAATACCCCACCCATTCAGCACTGAAAAGACACAGATCTACACCAAATTCTTGATCTTTTCTGTGATTCTAAGAGCTCAAATTTGTGTAAAGTCCAAAAGTTCTCCTCTTTCTGTTCTTCAAGTCTTGAGTTGTAAAGAGAGGAGAGAAAGGATCTGTAAGGGTTGTCTCCTGAGCCCGTCAAAAGGAGTGAAACTGTAAAAGGGTAGTTGGCCTTCGCCCATTGAAGGAAGGCAGCTAGTTGACGTCGGTGACCTTGTCGGAGGAGGAAGCCAAAAGTGGAGTAGGTCAAGACTGACCGAACCACTCTAAATCTCTGGTTTGCTTTTACTTTGAGCACTTTATCATTACTGCAAACCTCCTACATTGCTACTGCCCTCTGTGCGTTTACGAACGAGTCTCTAAGTTCTGATCTTTCCGAATCTGCATTCAGACGTAAATCGGTGTTTTCGTACGATCTTTACACTATAGTTTATGCTTACGTTTTGATTCCATTTATAACTGCAAATTGCTTTCTGCGTATTCATAAAACGCTTTTCAAAGTTCAAAACTGCGTTTAGATGTAAAATTACGTTTAGACGTAAAACTGCGTTTAGACGCAAAACTGCGTTTAGATGCAAAACTGCGTTTAGACGTAAAACTGCGTTTAGACGTAAAACTTCGTTTAGACGCAAAACTGCGTTTAGACGTAAAACCGTTTAGACGTAAAACTGCGTTTAGACGCAAAACTGCGTTTAGACGTAAAACTGCACTTTGACGTAAAACTGCACTTAGACGTAAAACTGCGTTTAGACGCAAACTGCGCTTAAACGCAAACTGCGCTTAGACGCAAACTGCGCTTAAATGCAAACTGTGTTTAGACGCAAACTGCGCTTAGACGCAAACTGTGTTTAGACGCAAACTGTGTTTAGATGCAAACTGTGTTTAGACGCAATCTGCGCTTAGACGCAAACTGCGCTTAAATGCAAACTGCGCTTAGACGCAATCTGCATTTAGACGCAAACTGCATTTAGACGCAAACTGCGAATCGGCTTTTACATCGAAATCGTTTTTATCGGACGAATGCGGCTTTTGTTTTTAAATCGCTGAAAGTATTCCGCTGCACTAATTCACCCCCCCCTCTTAGTGCTCTCGATCCTAACAATTGGTATCAGAGCAAGGTTAACTCTCTAACGGATTAAAACCCAAGAGAGATGGCATACGCCGGAAACCAAGAGGGGCATTCTATTACACGTCCACCCATGTTCAGTGGAACGGACTACACCTACTGGAAGACCCGAATGAGGATCTTTCTTATTTCTATGGATTTTGAACTGTGGAACCTTGTTGAAAACGGATTTTCAAAGTCTTCTCTTCCAATGATCGATTGGAATGAATTGGAAAAGAAGGCTTTCGCTCTTAATGCAAAGGCTATGAATGCCTTATTTTGCGCACTTGATAAAAACGAGTTTAATCGTGTTTCAACTTGCGAAACTGCATTTGATATTTGGCACACACTTGAAGTGACCCACGAGGGCACAAGTAGAGTGAAAGAGTCAAAAATCAATCTGTTGCTGCATTCTTTTGAACTTTTCCGAATGAAACCGAGTGAAACCATTGGCGACATGTTTACCCGTTTCACGGATGTCGTCAACGGTCTAAAAGGACTCGGAAAAAGTTTTTCGGATTTTGAACTCGTAAATAAGATACTAAGATCCCTTCCTAAAAGTTGGGATCCTAAAGTCACTGCTATTCAAGAGGCAAAAGATCTGTGTAACTTCCCTCTTGAAGAACTAATCGGGTCATTAATGACCTACGAGATGACTTGCAAAGCTCATGAAGAGCAAGAAGACATCCTTCCAAAGAACAGGAAGGATATGACACTTAAAACTTCTGAATGCCACTTGAGAGAAAACTCAAGTGATAAGGACTGTGATGATGACTTGGCACTTTTAACAAGAAAGTTTAAAAAATTCTTCAAAAGAAACAAGTTTAAGAATGATGTGAAAAATAAACTTGAACCCAAGAAGGACCAAGTGATCTGCTATAAATGTAAAAAGCCGGGACACTACAAGAGTGATTGTCCCCAAGTCAAAAGAAGAACATCAAAGAAGAAGGCTCTTCAAGCAACATGGGATGACTCGAGCGCATCTGAAGAAGAGGAGTCCAACACCGAGCAAGTTGCTCATTACGCCTTAATGGCCATCGGAGAGGAGGTAACGAATTTATTAGATGCTGATTTATCTTTCGATGAATTATTAAATGCCTTCCATGACTTATTTGATGAATGCAAGATTATCAATAGAAAATACAAATTGCTAAAAAAGGAGCATGATAGTCTTACTTGTGATTTTAATAAGTTAAAAATTGAATATCATGATAGTTTAAATTCATGTATCAAATGTCATGATCTAGAAACCTTTCAAAAAGAAAACTTGCTACTTAAGGACACCTTGAAGAAATTCGAGGTTGGTAGCAAGTCATTAAACATGATCCTTACAAACAAGGGTCATGTTCCCAAAAGAAGTGGGATTGGATTTGTGAGGAGTCCTCACCAAAATCCAACTACCTTCGTAAAAGGCCCCATCTTACATGTTAGACATCAAAGCAAATGCAACTTTTGTTGCAAGTTCGGACACAGGACGCATTATTGTCCATTCAGGAAACTTAGTCCAAACAAATTGATTTGGGTTCCTAAGGGAACCATGACAAATTCTATGCAACATGATAGAAAATGTAGATCTATTTGTGAGGCACCCAAAAGCAAATGGGTACCTAAAAATCATCCCTTCCTACAAAAACATTAAAACCTTAGGCTAGAGCAAGAATTAATGTTCTGCTCCTTGATTCTCGACAGTCATGACCCAAATGCAACTTGGATACAACAACGAGTGGAAATTATGAAATCACAAATGCAATTTGGATACAACCTAATGTGACTTTTCAAAATCACAAACATATGTACGACTTTGGGAGTATGCACGTTAAAAGATCTACCTTGATCGTACAAGCGTTTTCTTTTTTCTTGCCTTGAAATAAAAATGCATACGTAATCATGTAAGTAACGTTAATTGCTCTGAATGAAAACTCTCCTCAAGACAAAACCTCCATGATCAAATCACAACGAAGTGTTCACTGCCAACAGGCGGTGGCACCTCTCCAGCCAGCGGTGGCACCTCCAGCCATCACGAGTTGCCAGCGGTTGCACCGCTCCAGCCAGAGGTGCAACCGCCCGCAACTCTGCCTTTTTAACCCATGCTAGGGCCGGCGGTGAAACCAACCCCAACTCACCTCCCTTTCATTCTCTACTCCTCCAAGCCTCCTCCATCCTCATTTCACCCCGTTTAGCTTCCCAAATACCTCCCATTTCGGAGCAAAACATCAAGAATCGCTCCCTGTTTTGAAGATTTCATTAAGGTATTCTCTAAGAACCTCTTAAATTCTGTTTTGTTCTTCATTCACTCTTGTTCAACCTTATCCCTCTAAACAGCAGTAGTTATGGGTTCTAGAAGATCCTCAAGGGACAAGGGAAAGAGGAGATTAGTGGAAGAGTTTGATCTTACCCTTTTTGATTCCAAAAACCATGCTGAAAAATTTCTCTCTTTCGAACTAAGAAGCATCAATAAGGGAAAATACGTAGATCTGAATGAACTAAGAGACGTAGAGACTATCCAATGGTTTGCAAACCTAAATCTACTTCCAATCTTGCAGACCAATGAACCCATCTATCCTAGGCTAGTTAGATTGTTTTACAATAACATGCAAATAGATGATGAAGAAAGGATGTCCACCTATCTTTTAGGACAACACATCTCAATCACTGATAGATTCATTTGTGATATGATAGGCATTCCCATGAAAAGTATAGGACTTTTCTTTAGAGGATCATGGGATGAAGAAACTATTGGAACATCCTATGTTGAAGCCTTAGGAACAATCTTTGCCAATCCTAATATAGCATTTGTTCCTAAAAGTTGTGAACATCTACTGCCTTTAAACACTAAAATACTTCATCATATCATGACCAGTATAATTCTTCCTAAACAATACCATCATGATGAAGTGAATCAATTAGAATTAGGAACTATGTACTTAATCATGAAAGGACATGACATTTGTCTTGGCTATCTTATCCAACAAAACATGTTAGAATTATCTAAGAAAGATATGATGCTCCCATATGGTGGTATAATTACTAGAATAATGAAAGCTTACGACATTCAAATACCACCAGAAGAAGAAGTAATGAAAGTAGATAGATTCAGCATAATAAACAAAAATCTACTTCACCGACTAAGATGTCACTATAGAAACGGTAACTGGGTTAGAATGCCTAGAAGAACTGATCCCCCTCAACCTGAACCTGAACCCGAGCCGGAAACACCAGTCTTTAGGAGTACCCAATCTCCTCCGATCTGTCCCTTTGAGGAAACACATCCGGTTGAGCAAACTCACACATCATCCGTCGAAGATATTGGGATTCGGATGGACCGATTCGAACGAAGACAAGAACGGCTTGAACTTCGACAAGATCAAATCCTAACCGAGCTACAGCAAATCCATCAACAATTTGACTCTTTATTTAGGCACTTCAACCTTCCACCTCATGAATGAGCTTGTATGAACATCCGTTGTTGTAAACTCCTTTTGTTACTCATCATGAAGGACTTTGTTTTTGATATGGTTACCTGACATGTTGTAAACTCCTTATGTTACTCATCATGAAGGACTTTGTTTTTGATATGGTTACCTGATATGTTGTTAACTCCATATGTTACCCTTTACCTTGATCTGTAAGCATATGCAAATTTACAAACATCTCTTGTTGTTTATCTCGGATTTTGCAATGAAACTAAAATGTTTTACAAACCTTATGCCTTGAAAAATATAAAGCGACATACCAATATAATTGATAAGTCAGCAATATGACATTGATATGGTTGCTATTACAAATGTTAATATATGATTGCTATCATTGCTATATGCCCTGTATCAAGATATCAAATAAAAATTTGCATCGTACGAGCTGATATCTTACCATGTGATGCAATGCTACACTTGCTAAAATATTCGAAATGTGTACATCATGAAATGATATTAGACATCACTTTATACGAGATCATGTTACGAATCATGATGTAATCATAGAATTCATTGATACGAAACATCAACTAGCTGATATCTTTACAAAACCCCTAAGTGAAGAACAATTTGATTTCATAAGAAGAGAATTAGGAATGTTGATGTGTCCGAATACTTAATCTAGTTAAAATTATTTTTCGGACGTTACTGATTACTATTGCATGCCTTGGCATCACTTGATCAAATAACATGTTGGAAATTATGTGACAAATGTTTTTAAAAATCAGTAGATTACTCATAACCGAATGCATGTAAGAAGTTCATTTTTCGGTTTGAATGCTAAAAATGGGATTTTCGTGTACACTCTTATGAAAACTTTTTGAAAAATGACTTTCCTCCTTCAAGCAACGAACTATACAAGGAAAAGAGATATTCAAAGTATTATATGTGTCATGCCTTCCTTTATGTGCGTGATAACCTGTTGGAATCACATCTACCATGCTTTTTGATAATGCTATCATGTTTTTTGTTGATGACAAAGGGGGAGAAACATATGAATTGATAAACACTACCATAATTATGTCTATGTCATAGTTGAACTGCCATAATCATGTCTATGTCATAGTTGCAAATACAGGAGTTATGCTATAAACAATGTTATGGTTATGCCATCCTTGTATCACCAAGAGATATATGAACATGTGCTATAGTTTGCATTATGTCTTGAGTTGATATCCTATCTTGTGAAGTAAATGCAAACTTGCTAGAAAATCTCAAATGTGTGCATCATGTAATAGTCCTTCGCAGCTTTATATGATTACATGATGAATAGTTACAAACACAATCATACAAACTTAATGATGTATGTCAAGCCTTGACATCATTCTTGAAGAGATACATCATGATGGGTATCATGATGGGAGTATTGATAAGTTTAACTGATCTAACTTATCAATACGTCACTTGAATTCTTAGGTCTTGAATTCAAGGTTGACTTATCTCAACTATGGCATATAGATAGGGGAGTTAAGGATAACTCCATTATCAATTGATTGTCATCATAAAAAAAAAAAAAGATTGTTGAATCTCGGTTTTGATGATGAAGTTAATTGTCATTTGTTGTCTAATCTATGTGTCGAGATAAGTGTGCAGGATTAACTACGATGAAAGTTAGACAAGCAGCAGGAGTTGCCGTGAGTCAAGATCATGATCACGTTGGGAGTTCGAGAGTTGACGGAAGTTCGAATCGGCCGCCGAGGTTCAAGAGAACAGATCCGAAAGTCCGAGAAGCTTGCCAGCCTGGCTCGTGGAACTCGCCAAGTGGATCGTCGCAAAGTCCAGGAGTTTGCCGGAAGTCCGCAGAAAGAATCACCGAGGGTTCATCCGGATGATCGACGGAAGTTCGCCGAAACTTCGCCGAAGAAGCGATTGACGCATCGGAGCAAAGCTGCAGAAATTGTCTTAGATTTAATCATAGTTAGCATATTGATTAAGTTGGAAAATGGGAGGTGATCCCATTAGCTTAATCTTGGGGCAATTGGGCCTCTGAAAAGATTGAAATCGGGCCGAATGGAGCTAACCATTCGGACCCTGATTGCACCAGGCGGTGCAACCGCTTAGGCCAGGAGGTGCAACCGCCTGGGCTATGTCTCCTAGCGAGACTGGGCGGTGCAACGCCCCCAGCCGAGGTAGGTGCAACCGCCCGAGCTCGATCTTCGAGCTAGGCTCGGCGGTGCAACCTCCCCCGACAGAGAGGTAGCACCGCCGAGCTCGGTCTTCGAGCTCGAGGCGAGATGCAACCGCCGCCCTTCGAGGAGGTGGCACTGCCTGGGCTCGATCTTGAGCCATGGACTTCGGTGATTACCGACGAGGTGCAAACAACCGCCGGGCTCGATCTCCGAGCTCTGCCGGGCGGTGCAACCTCTCCATCAAGAGAGGTGTAACCGCTTTGATCCCGAATTCGGGATTTGATCGTTTGAGCTCCAAATTTGAACTGGGTTGGGGCCTATAAATACCCCACCCATTCAGCACTGAAAAACACAGATCTACACCAAATTCTTGATCTTTTTCTATGATTCTAAGAGCTCAAATTTGTGTAAAGTCCAAAAGTTCTCCTCTTTCTGTTCTTCAAGTCTTGAGTTGTAAAGAGAGGAGAGAAAGGATCTGTAAGGGTTGTCTCCTGAGCCCGTCAAAAGGAGTGAAACTGTAAAGGGTAGTTGGCCTTCGCCCATTGAAGGAAGGCAGCTAGTTGACGTCCGGTGACCTTGTGGAGGAGGAAGCCAAAAAGTGGAGTAGGTCAAGACTGACCAACCACTCTAAATCTCTGGTTTGCTTTTACTTTGAGCACTTTATCATTACTGCAAACCTCCTACATTGCTACTACCCTCTGCGGCGTTCTGAACGAGTCTCTAAGTTCTGATCTTTCGAATCTGCATTCGGGCGTAAATCGGGTGTTTTAAATGCGATCTTTACACTGCAGTTTACGCTTACGTTTTGATTCCATTTATAACTGTAAATTGCTTTCTGCGTATTCATAAAACGCTTTTCAAAGTTCAAAACTGCATTTAGACGTAAAATTACGTTTTGATGTAGAACTGCGTTTAGACGTAAAACTGCGTTTAGACGCAAAACTGCGTTTAGACGTAAAACTTCGTTTAGATGCAAAACTGCGTTTAGACGTAAAACTGCGTTTAGACGTAAAACTACGTTTAGACGCAAAACTGCGTTTAGACTTAAAACTGCACTTAGACGTAAAACTGCACTTAGACGTAAAACTGCGTTTAGACCTAAACTGCGCTCAAACGCAAACTGCGCTTAGACGCAAACTGTGTTTAGACGCAAACTGCGCTTAGACGCAAACTGTGTTTAGACGCAAACTGCGTTTAGACGCAAACTGTGTTTAGACGCAATCTGCGCTTAAACGCAAACTGCGCTTAAATGCAAACTGCGCTTAGACGCAATCTGCATTTAGACACAAACTGCATTTAGACGCAAACTGCGAAGCGGCTTTTACATCGAAATCATTTTTATCGGACGAACACGGCTTTTGTTTTTAAATCGCTGAAAGTATTTCGCTGCACTAATTCACCCCTCTTAGTGCTCTCGATCCTAACAACGTGGTATGGCGGCTTGAAGACCAGAACAATCGCTTCATTTGATCAACTCATCGAAGACTTCAAGCTCCATTTCATGGCCTATGCACGACCGAGGCCTTCCGTGGCGCTACTCCTCGGGCTCAACCAGAGGGAGGATGAACCTCTCTCCCTTTATATGAATCGTTTTGCAATAAGAATCCGGGAATTACCGGACGCTCACCCCTCCCTGTAGATGCAGGCGTTTATGATAGGCTTGCGCCCCTCAAAGCTCTTCTAGTCCCTCGTGGAGCGGCCCCCCATCACGGTGCCCGAGATGCTCCAACGTGCGAACCAATTCGTTGCGGCCGAAGCCTGGATGGCCGGAAAGCGGCAAGAGCCCAAGAGGGAAAGGCCGGAGCCGGCTCGGGGACCACAGCCTCCCGCACCAAGACGCAAGCTCAACCAGCCTGATCCTCCTGTGCTAAGGCTTCCCACACCCTCTTCGGGTGCATCCCAAACGGAGATATTTCTCCAGATAAAGGAGAAGGGACTGCTCAAGACCCCCTTCCCGATGAGGAGTCTGCGGGAGTTAGCCGACTGGTCCAAGTATTGTCGCTTCCATCGGCAAAACGGACATGATACTAAGGAGTGCCGCGAGCTGTCGTGGCAGATCCAGGAGCTCGTCCGTAGAGGACACCTCAGTCAATGCGCCCAACAGGGTAGGGATCCATCACCCCACCCGGGGGGTCCCGTTGAGCGCCTCATTAACGTCATTACTGGTGGCCCGGCGTCCGGGGGGATCAGCATGTCCGGAAGGAAGGTGTACGCCCGCTCGGCTAGGGACGATGCTCCCCGACACAGCCCCGACCCTTTAGTTGCATTTCCCCGCGAGGACGCTGGGCGACCAGAGCATGACGATGCGCTCGTAATAATGGCTAGGATCGCCAATGCCTAGGTGAGGAGGATCATGATTGACACGGGAAGCTCGACTGACGTATTATATCTCGATGCTATCCATAAACTGGGGTTAGCTAAGGAGGCTTTGCAACCTATCTGCTCCGCACTCACTAGGTTCACGGGCGACTCGATCTCGCCATTGGGAGCCGTCACTTTGCCCCTGACCCTGGGAACACCACCCAAAACAAAGACGGTAATGTCCACTTTCCTAGTAGTGGATCTCCCCACAGCATACAACGGCATCCTGGGTCACCCCACCCTCAACCGAATCAGAGTCGTGGTTTCCACCTACCACCAAACCGTGAAGTTCCCGACCCGCACAGGAACAGGGGAAGTTTAGGGGAGCCCTCGGGAATCTAGGCAGTGCTACCTAACGGCGGTCTCCCTACACAAAAGGGCGAAGATCGATCGCCCCCTAGATGATCCAAGGGAGCAAAAGCGGCTAAACCCATAGCTTGAGCCGTCGGCCCCTACCTGTGACGTGCCCTTGATAAAGGATCGCCCCGACCAGACCGTCAAGGTTGGATCAGAAATACCCGAAGAAGAACGAAAACAACCCATCGGCTTCTTGCAAGAAAATGCCGACATTTTTGCTTGGTCGCCATCTGATATAATGGGCGTTGACTCGAAGGCCGCCCAGCACCACCTCAACATATCGCTTGACGCTCGGCCGGTGAAGCAAAAGCCGCGACCCCAGGCTCCAGACAGACAACAGGCCATTCACGAAGAAGTAGAGCGGCTCCTGGCAGCTGGATTCATAGAGGAAGTCAAGTACCCGCAATGGTTGTCAAATGTAGTCCTGGTAAAGAAACATAATGGGAGCTGGAGGATGTGCGTTGACTACACCAGTCTCAATCGTGCATGCCCAAAGGACTGCTATCCGCTCCCAAGGATAGACCAGCTTGTGGACGCGACCGTCGGACATACCTGCCTCTCATTCATAGATGCCTTCTCCGGCTACAATCAAATCCGAATGGCGCCCGAGGACCAGGAGCACACGGCTTTCCTCACTAACTTGGGGGCATACTTCTACAAAGTAATGTCGTTCGACCTAAAGAATGCTGGCGCAACCTATCAGAGAGCCGTAAATAAGATGTTTGCCCAACAGATAGGGCGAAACATGGAGGTCTACGTGGATGACATGATTGTAAAAAGTCGCGCGCCGGTAGATCACCTAACCGACTTGACCGAGGCATTCGCCACACTACGAAGCTATGGTTTGCGCCTCAACCCGGCGAAATGGGTCTTCGGCGTCAGCTCGGGAAGGTTCCTCGGATTCATCATACATGAAAGAGGAATTGACGTCAATCCAGAGAGAGTCCAAGCGATCATAGATATGCAAGCCCCCCAGACGATCAAAGACCTGCAACGACTGAACGGAAGACTTGCTGCCTTGTCCCGGTTTCTCTCCCGATCAGGCGATCGCTACCTCCCCTTCTTCCGGGCGCTAAAAAACCCAAAGGATTTCCGGTGGATGCCGTAGTGTGAAGAGGCCTTCGGACAAGTCAAACAACACTTGGCCAACCTTCCCCACCTCGCCTCGGTATCCATGGGAGAAGAACTTAGCGTCTACTTAGCTGCTTCACAGCACGCGGTCAGCTCCGTCCTGATCAAAGAAGCTTATGGCGAACAATTACCGGTCTACTACGCCAGCCATGTCTTGAATGGACCTGAGGAGCGATATCCACCGATCGAGAAGCTTGCTCTAGCGCTCGTTCTAGCAGCTCGGAAGTTGCGTCCTTATTTCCAAGCTCATCCGGTCAAGGTAATCACCGACCAACCTCTCAAACAGGTGATATCAAAATTTGACGTTGCAGGCCACCTCCTCAAGTGGTCGGTGGAGCTTGGAGAGTTCGACATACACTACGTACCAAGGACCGCCATTAAAGCACAAGCGGTGGCCGACTTCATCTCGAAATTCTCCCAGGCTGAAGACCAGACTCCCAGTCAACTCGCGGAAGCATGGGTCCTACAAGTAGATGGCTCGTCCGCTTCAACAGGGGCCGGTGCGGGACTAGTGCTATCAGCCCCCGACGGGCGTTCGTTCGAGCATTCCTTTCGCTTCGGGTTCCGCGCGACCAATAATGAAGCCGAATATGAGGCACTCTTAGCTGGGCTCAGACTATCCCGAGAAATGCAGGTTGATGCCATCAACGTCCTCACCGACTCACAACTAGTCGCCGAACAACTCAACGGTGGGTACGAGGCTAGGGAACCCACCGTGGCAAAATACCTGGCGGAGGCAAAAAGCTTAGCCTCCCATTTTTCTCACTTTACGATATCCAGGGTGCCGAGATGCCGGAACGGGCGCGTCGACGAGTTGGCAAAGTTGGCTTCAAAGTCAAATTCAAGTGCCAACACCGAGATCGAGAAGCTTCCCACTCGAGCCATCTCGGTCTCGTCAGTATCTCCGGTCGACTCTCCAACCACATGGGTACACGAGATGTTGCGCTTAAAAAAGGATGGGACCCTCCCCACCGATGAAGCTTCGGCCCGACTCATCCGCCGAACGCAAGCGTGGTACTCCGAGGTAAACGAACGACTCTACAAATGGTCCTTCTCGCACCCGCTTCTACGGTGCCTCGGGCTGGAAGAGGCGCTGACGGTTATGACCGAGGTTCATGAAGGAATTTGCAGAGAGCATATCGCTGCCCAGACCTTGGCCTACAAAATCCTCCGCCAAGGGTACTACTGGCCCACCAAGGTCCGAGACGCAAAATCTTATGTGTGAAAGTGCAGCCCCTGCCAGAGGCACGCCAGAACGACCCGACAGTCGGCAGTACCGCTCGCTCCCATTAATTGCGCGTGGCCGTTCGCGTAGTGGGGACTGGACCTCCTCGGCCCTTTCCCTCCCACTTCGGGGCAGCGGAAACATATTATAGTCACAGTAGACTACTTCACCAGATGGCCCGAAGCCGAGCCACTAGCAACCATCACGGAATGACAGGTTGAGAAGTTCATTTGGAGGAATATCGTAACACGGTTCGGCCTGCCCAGGGCCATCGTCACTGACAATGGGTCCCAGTTCGCCAGCAAAAGGTTCCGAGAGTTCTATGCGAACTATGGGATTCAAGTGAGGTACAGGTCGGTGGCCCACCCTCAAACGAATGGGTTGGCCGAGGTAACAAACCGGTCCATTTTGGACAGACTCAAGAGACGGGTGACAGCGTTCCGAACGACTTGGGTGGAGGAGCTCCCCAGCATCTTATGGTCCTTATGGACCACCCCCAAAACCGCAACCAGAGAATCGCCCTACAGCCTGTCATACGGGACCGAGGCCGTCCTACCCCCTGAAGTAGTTTTTCCTACCCCTCGGGTGGAAGAATACGATGAAAAAACATTGGCCCAAGGACTGTGCGCCAGCCTCGACCTGATCGAAGAATGACGCGCTGACGCGCACCTTAAAGATCTTTCCTACAAGAGAGCCATAGCGAGGATCTATAATCGCAGGGTACGCCCTCGACCCAACAAAATGAACGACCTGGTTCTGCGAAGGACCGAAGTCAGTGACCCGACCAAAAAAGCGGTAAACTAGCCGCTAATTGGGAAGTGTTGGGAAATCATGGGGGCGACATCATATGCACAGCGGAAGAACAAGAAAACAAAAATCCCCGATTCCCAAAAAGATGTTCGTCGTCGTGCGAAGATTGGTGCGCAAAAATCCGCAAAACACAAAACTGCGTATAGAGATTGTGTTACCTAGGGAGATCGTGATATCCCTGTTTCCTTGCATCCTTAGGAGAGGGTGAAGGAGGTCAAGCGTCCTCCTCTCTAGCGGTGATCCACACAGCAGGGGTTCGCGGCGACCCTCCTCAAAACTCCAGCCTCTCGAGGTGGAGAGGAGAGGAGAATAGGAAAGGCAAGCAAAGACTCTAGCCTATGAGGCAGTGAATCCCTCCTATTTATAGAGATCCCATGTCAAACCCTAATGGGTCCTTCCCTAGTGGGTATTGGATCTGCATCCAATAAGACAAAGGGCTCCGATGGGATATCTTATATCCCAACCTCTACTCATCATAATGCCTACCATATGTGTGTGACCCTCTAGGCCCAATATCGAAGCCAGGCGTGAGTCATACCTCGAACTCCTTCTAACTTCGTGAATTATTATTATCCATTCGTAATTCACTTTCGACTCATCGACTTCTGGGACGTATTTCAGGCCACTACCGTGAGTAGTCCCCGGACGATCTGGGAATCCAATCCATTGGACCTATCGTCCTCGGTTACCATGTACCTATAGTCCCTCATCCATATAATATCCTAGAGACCGGTATATCGAGCATGGTGTTGTCGGACCCATACGGTTTCTACTTCGAAGTCTCGCTCTAATCCAGATTCTCCGGAGAACTCTTTCTCTCTCAACTCGAATGACCCCGCCGGGATTTGTCTCGAGCAAGAACACATGGGATATTCCTCTCATGACGCCGAGAGTGGATGATCCTCTATCGACACTCAATAGCCCTCGTAAGGTCGACTACCACTCCCCAATGACCAAATTGTACTAGATGCGGGACAACCAAACCTATAAATTCGGTATCAAAGAGTGGAGCACTCATACAGGACATCCTTGGTGTCTTAAGTCTAAGGACCAGATACACCACTAGGACTACGGAATCGTTGTCCGACAATAAAGGCATCATCAACCATCCGAAAGATTCCGTAAGCGGATCAATCAAGTGAACTCATTCTCCAATGAGCACACCTTCTTTGTATCCCTATTGTCCCTACACGAGCAGCTATGAGACCAGCTTGCATCCATCATATGGACGGTATACAACACACCAGTCTATCCGGTTATCCACGATGTCCCTCTCGAAAATAACCTATGACCGGATTATTTAGGATATGTGTTTAAAGGTGAATCGATCTCATTATCGTGATCTCATCACGATCCGATTCCCCATTGCACAAATCCAAGGACATCACAATATATATATGCATTTATGCAATAGTTATAAAGTGATATCGCCAAAATATAATAAGCAAAAGATTACGTATTAAGTCACACGTGCCATCACTCCGTGATTGGCTTCTTTGGGCACCTATGACTAGCAATCTCCCACTTGACCTAAAGCCAATCACCTATATGTTTGATCCCCATCGGACTCACGGACGCTTCAAAGACAAAATGAGACAACGGCTTTGTCGGTGGATCTGCAATGTTATCTTCGGATGGAACTCTTTCCCTTTGCTACATTTCCTCGGGTTACGATCTCTCTTATAAGTTTGGAACCTCCTCGAAATACTTACGATGAGACTTCGGGTTCCCTTATTTGAGTAATCACCCCATAGTTGTCCCAATATAAGGAAGTCGACTTGTCGCTATCTCAGATCGACTCCCAAATCTGGGATGAACTTGTTCACCCGGACTCCCTCTTTGCTGCATCGATGCAGCAATGTACCTCCGCCTCGTGGTGGAGTCGAAGAAGTGGTATCTTGCTTGGAACTCTTCCAAAGCCTGCTTCCTCTATTCAAGGTGTACACATACCCTGAATTGACTTGCTATCATCGACATCGACTGAAAACTTGAGTCGGTGTAGCCTTCAACCTTAAGGCTATTACCTCCATATACTAGTAAAAGATCCTTAGTCCTTCTCAAGTACTTAAGGATACACTTTCTTGCTTTCCAAAGTCTCCAAGCACGGATCCGCTGATACCTGCCAGTGACACTCGAGGCATGCGCTATATCAGACCTAGTACATAGCATGGCATACATGATAGACCCTATTGCTGAGGCATAAGGTATCATATCCATGTTAGCCCTTTTCTTCTACGGAGTTTTTGGGGACATATTAGTGAAAGCGATATCCCATGTCTCATCGGTATGAGACCTCTCTTGGAATTTTCAATGCCAAACCTTTTGACAATAGTTTCTATGTGGACTGGGACAAGCCAAGCATCCTCTTTGATCTATCTCTATAGATTCTAATCCCCAAGATATAAGATGCTTCCCTAAGTCCTTCATGGAGAAGTGTCTAGATAACCAAGCCTTTACTATGGATTGCATTCCTATGTCATTCCCAATGATGAGGATGTCATCCACATATAACACCAAAAAAAAGGTGATAGCTCCCCCCTTACCTTTCTGTATACACAAGGCTCATCTTAGTTCTTAATTGAAGTCATAAGATCTGATTGCCTCATCAAATCTTATGTTCCAACTTCGGAAACTTGCTTTAGTCCATAAATGGATCTAAGCAACCTACACACCTTATCCGGGCAGTTCTTGGACACGAATCCCTCGGGTTGCATCATATACACCTCCTCCTCGAGGTTCCCGTTGAGAATGCGATTTTCATCCATCTGCCAGATCTCATAATCATAGTGTGCTTTGCAATAGCCAATAGAATTCTGATGGATTTTAGCATTGCTTCTGGTGAAAAGTTTCATCGTAGTCAACACCTTGCCTTTGGCGATACCCCTTAGCCACTAGCCTTGCTTTATAGGTCTCTACCTTTCCATCTACTCCCATCTTTTTCTTAAAGATCCACTTGCAACCGATAGGTACAATACCTTTCAAGCATCAACTAGGTTCCAAACCTTATTGGAGTACATAGTATCCATCTCGAAATTCATGGCTTCTTTCCACTTCCGGAGTCTATACTCATAATAGCCTCCTCGTGGGTCTCGAGGATCAATATCCTCTACATCCTCTGCTCTAATATATCCCACATATCTCTCGGAGGATGGGATACTCTATCGCACTGACTGTAAAGTTGATACTTGTGTATTAGGTACACGAAACAGGACTGCATCAGTAGAGTGGTGCTTGAGCTTGGTTCTCCAACCTGGCTCAATTCTATCATTCTCCCACTGTCTCCGTCAAGAATGTGTTCCTTCTCAAGGAACACTGCTCTCTTAGCTACAAAGACCTTTTGGTCCTCGAGATGATAGAAATAATACCCACAAGTTTCCTTGGGGTATCCCACAAATTTGCATCGCTCATCCTTGATTCTAACTTATGGGGTTGTGTCTTCTAACATGGGCGGGGGCAGCCTAGATCTTAACAACCTTAAGATCAGGCTTCTTCCCTTTCCATATCTCATATGGTGTAGACACTACTGGACTTAGTTGGAACTTTGTTCGAGAAAGGTAAAAGCTGCGGTTTCTAGGGCATATCCCAGAATGAGATGGGTAGGTCAAAAACTCATCATGGACCGTACCATATCTAATAGTGTATGCGATTTCTCCTTTCGGAGACACCATTGAGCTCGGGTGTATAAGGAGGTGTCCATTGGGATAATATCCCATGGTCCTTGAGGAACTGAGTAAACTCTGTACTTAAGTATTCACCTCCTCGATCGATCAAGAGTTTTGATACTCTTTCAGTCAGGTTCTCCACCTCATTCTTATACTCTCTGAATTTCTCAAAGGCCTCGGACTTGTACTTCATTAAGTACACATATCCATACCTTGAGAAATCATCAAGAAATGTAATGAAGTAGGAGTAACCTCCAATAGCATGAGTTGACATGGGTCCACATACATTACTATGTATGAGTTCCAACAACTCATTGGCTCTCTCTCCGGTTCTACTAAATGGAGATTTGGTCATTTTCCACGAATGCAAGGCTCACAAGTTGTATATAACACATAGTCGAATGGATCTAGATATCCATCATTTAGCAACTTTTGAATCCTTCTTTCATGGATGTGACCTAGCCTACAATGCCACACGTATGCCTTTATTCAACTCATCTCGTTTCCTTTTGGACACATTTACATTCATGATATGTGGAGTGGTGTCTAACATAAATAAACCATTATGCAATGTTCCTTTTGTGATGATCTTATCATCTAATAATATCGAACAACCATTGTTCTCAAAAACAAATTTATATCCACTAATTGTTAAACATGAAATGGAGATAATGTTTTTTTGATAATAGAAGGAACAAAATAACAAGCATCTAATGCAATAAAAGCTCCACTAAGGGAGGATGTAGGGCGACCTGCCAGCATTCTAACACAAAGAACTTTTGCTCCATTACCCATCTTGAGGTCCATCTCGCCTCTCTGTAGTCTCCTAGGCCTTGCCGTAACCTGCAACGAATTGCATATATGATAAGCACTACCGGTATCCAATACCCATGTGTTATCATAAGAGAGTCGACAAATGGAGACCGATCATGAATGTACCAAGCTTCATCAAGCTTTTGTTTTTTTCCTTTAAGGAAGGTACTCTTTGCAGTTTCTCTTCCAATGCCCATCTTTACCATAGTGGAAGCACCGGCCTTTGTCCTTTTGTTGGGTCTTTCTTAGCAACCTTTGCTTTACCTTGTTTGCCCTTGCCCTTTCCCTTCTTAAGGGACCTTTCGCTTTCCTTTTCTTTCTGGTCTCACCAGTGTAGAGAACTGGCTTCTCTTTCTTAATAGTACTCTCTGCCTCCCTCAACATATTGAGGAGCTCTAGGAGAGTCACCTCAAGCTTGTTTATATTAAAATTCATTATGAACTGTGAAAAGGAATCTGGTAGAGACTGAAGCACAATGTCCACACAAGTTATCCTCTAGGAACATTCCTAGACACTGTGAGTTTCTCTATCCACTCAATCATCTTTTAGGACATGGTTCTGAACCGGTGTCCCCCTCGGTCATCCTAGCGGAAAAGGCTTTTGGATATCTCATATCGGGGAGTCCTTCCTGTTCCTCAAACAATTTTCGGACATGTAGGAGAATGGATCTGGCATCCATCTTTTCATGTTGTCTCTGTAACTCGAGTCATAGAGCCCAACATATAGCACTGAGCAGCAAGAGTGGAGTCATCAATGTACTTCACGTGGCGGCGATCTCATCCTCGCTTGCCCCTTCTTCGGGCGTGAGGCATCACTGTATCAAGGGCGTACACGATTTTCTCCGCTGTGAGAACAATTCTCAAGTTACGGAGCCAATCCAGTATAATTTGGACCATAAGGCGGTTGACATCAAGTATGCCACGTAAAGGGATTTGAAAGCGACATTTTTTTTCTGAAAATAAAGATGTAGCAGAAATGAACATGCAGATTTGGCAAGAAATAAACTATCAAGATATGGACTTCTATCTTAATATGCTCCCCACTATTTTACTAACGAGTCACGCGACACCCTCGTAGATTGAAACGGAAGTCTCCGGCAGACTTCTAGTGGGGATCGGGATCCAATCAGCGTCTTAGTGTAACCTCGAGGGACTCGACCAATCACACTAAGCCTAAAAGGTAGGCAACTCTTGCCGATCACAACTCCTTGTGATTCCCGCCCTGTTCGGCCTCCCAATCACCATGGCCTCGAGGGACTCGACCAACCATGATGCTTTCGGTTAAGTCAACACCTTCGTTACAAGATGAGTCCGATTTGATGATATACCCTCGGGGACTCGACCAAGCATACCATATCCTCGGGTCACCGGTGACATCTCTATGTCGTAAAGCAAGATAACGAATCGCGATATAGGTGAGTCTCGAGGGGACTCGACCAACTCAACCTACACCGGGAATCGGTTCCTACTATAACGATGGAAGGCCACGTGGGTCAATCTAATTGCCTCATGTTTACCGACTTAATATTGTCGAGATGTTTCTATAATTTGGTCTCCTAATATGACATGTCACACATATACATATTTAATATATATCTACATCGCATGCAAATATATATACATATCTAGTATGTGTATAAGCAATCACATCGGATGATCATGGACCACAACCTAATATGATTAGGCCCGAGCCGATGGGCCTAATCACTCACATCAAGATCTATGTGTGCAACGGTGCATCTCCATGCCCCGTGATCGCCCATCTGCCCCTCGTTTGGTTCCGTTTTACATCTTGATGCATCTCCATGCATCATTATCGTCCGTCTTCGTGGGTCCCGCTATCGCATCTACGCCCCCATTTAGCCTCCTTATGTGATTACAACTTAATCATAGGCACGCGGGCCCGACAATAAACGAGAAATATAATGGAGGTTCAGAGACCTCAATAATAATAATCACAAGTACACACATCACACGGTCTATGATCATCCGTCCACACATCATACATCACATGTATAAATAATCATCATCATGTAGGACTACTAGATAATAATAAAAATAATAATCAACTAAACCTTTTAATTAATTAATATTTTTCTGAAATCAGGGACATATAGGGAATTTCTCAATTCCTAAGGGTATTTCTCAAATTCATAGGGGCAAAACTGTCCTTTTGCCCAAAACCCTAATTCCTTCTCTGCGCTGCCGCTACCACCGCCACCCTCTATCGGCGGGCGGGCGCAGGGTAACGCCCTCACCCTGCGGCGACGCGCCGGCTACGGCGACGCCATCTGCGGGTGGGCGCCTCCTTTCGGTCGCCGCTACCTCCAGCGAAGGTCTTTGTCCCCAGAGCGCCCACCTTGGGGGGGGGTTTAACCACGGAGAACAGCGGCGGTAAGCGTCGCTGCCATCGCGGCGGCGAGCGTCGCTTGACCTGGCGGCGGAGCTCCCTTTGTCGCGGCCGTTACTCGCGGCTGCGCAGGTGCGGAAATAAACAGAAGGAAAATCCAGCGGACCGCCGACCAGCCGGCTGCTGCATGCCTGGCGCTTATGCTTGCCCTGCCATCTCGGCCGCTGCTGCACGACGAGATCGAGGGCAACAACTGTTGCTGCCCTTTCTTCTTTTTTACGCCAACGATTTTGACGTCAAAATTCTTCCTAAACACAACACACGCAGTTCAAAACCAATCATTCGCACGAACAACCTGGCTCTGATACCACTGTTGGGAAATTATGGGGGCGACATCATATGCGTGTCAAACCCTAATGGGTCCTTCCCTAGTGGGTATTGGATCTGCATCCAATAAGACAAGGGCTCCGTCGGATATCTCATATCCGAACCTCTACTCATCGCAATGCCTACCATATGTGTGTGACCCTCTAGGCCCAATATCGAGCTGGCCGTGAGTCATACCTGTCAGAACTCCTTCTAACTTCGGTGAATTATTATCTCGTAATAATTCACTCGACTCATCATCGACTACGGACGATTTAGGCCACTCTGGTAGTCCCTAGACGATCTGGGGAATCCAATCCATTGGACTCGTTGTCATCCTCGATTACCATGTACCTATAGTCCCTCATCCATCTAATATCCCGGGGACCGTATATCGAGCATGGTGTTGTCGGACCCATACGGTTTCTACTGAAGTCTCGCTCTAATCGGATTCTCCCTGGAGAACTCTTTCTCTCTCAACCCGAATGACCCTAGCCGGGATTTGTCCGAGCAAGAACACATGGGATATTCCTCTCATGACCGCCAGAGTGGATGATCCTCTATCGACACTCAATAGCCCTCGTAAGATCGACTACCACTCCCAATGACCAACTGCACTAGATATGGGGACACCAAACCTATAAGTCTGGTATCAAAGAGTGGAGCACTCATCTGGGACATCCTTGGTGTCTCAAGTCTAAGGACCGATACACTACTAGGACTCTTGGAATCATTTGTCGACAATAAGGCATCATCAACCATCCAGCATTCCGTAGCGAAATCAATTAGTGAACTCATTCTCCATGAGCACCCAGATCGTATCCCTAGTGTCCCTACGGCAGCTATGAGACCAACTACATCCATCATATGGATGGGTATACAGCACACCGATCTATCCGGTTATCCGATGTCCCTCTCGGTAACCTATGACCGGGATTATTTAGGATATGTGTTTAAAGGTGAATCGATCTCATTATCGTGATCTCATCACGATCCGATTCCCATTGCACAAATCCAAGGACATCACAATATATATATGTATTTATGCAATAGTTATAAAGTGATATACGCCAAAATATAATAAGCAAAAAGATTCTGTATCAAGTCACACGTGCCATCACTCACGTGATTGGCTTGCTGGGCACCTATGACTAGCAGGAAGGACCTTACCGGGTTGTTGACGTTGTCCAGCCCGGCACCTATCGACTTGCAACCATGGAAGGCAACCCTTTGCCAAGAACATGGAATGTACAAAATCTAAAAAAAAAATTTGCATAGCCATACATAGAGTAAAAATTTTTGAACAAAATCTCTTTATTAGAAAAATGAAAAAGTTACAGAACCAGACTCACACGATTCCGACCAAAAACTTTACAAATATGAGTACGGGCCCCTAGCCACTGGAGCCCTCGACGCTATCATCGAAAGAGACCTCATCCGGCATGTCCAGGTCTTGGTCTTCAGGGAGTGAAGCGAAAGGGTTCGCCTCAACCTCCAAACCGGGGTGGCGTGCCTTAAATCAGCCCAGGGTGATCTGGTACCCGTACTCATAAGTGACCTGCCCCGAACGAACCAGCCCCAGCTGGAAGCCCGAGTACTGTTTATAGTCCTCAATCAGCTTCTTATCTTTCTCCGGTCGCAGACTCTGTTCGGTAGCCAGGGTCTCGGAAGACACTTTGGCCTCAATCGAGGCCTCTTCCAGTTTTTTGGTAAGGGCGATCGCCTCATTCCGGGCCAGTCGTACCTTGGTCCTAGTCACCCTTAGCGCCCCTTGGAGCTCCCTCTCTTCGGCCGCCTTCGCCTCCAACTTGAGACGTGAGATCTCCACCTCAGCCGCCACTGCCTCGGTCTTCAAGCGCGCCACCTCTATCTCTAACTCTGAGGAGCGCTGCTCGGCCACCACGACCGCTTCAGGAGCCGCCCCGTCTCGGACCTCTTCGATTTCTCGGTGCAACTCGCCATTTCGATCGCACACGACGCCGAGAGCCCAACCCGCGTCATGAACACGGTCCGCTAACGCCATAGCATAATGCTGGCCCTGCACAGGATAAACAAAATATCGGTACAAATTTCACTGAAATACGAGAAAGGTTCCGAAGATGAAATGCTTACCCACAGCAATGACTTGGCAGATTTACCATGAAGAACGTCCGAAGGCATGTTGTACAGCTCCCGGGCCATATCGGGATGGAGCCCACCTCGGACGAACGCAGCCGCGACCTCCCCATCCGCCCACACCCGCATCTCGCGGGTCAGCCCCGTCTACCGTGCTTCCAATGGGTCAGAAGGTCGGCCCTCGGGCAGCCCGCCCATCACCCGGGCCTGGTAAGGCTCGCCCTGTGCCGTCACGGGAAGGCGACACAGATCTCGGAAGGAAGGTTCCCGAGGCACCTTCCCGGTCCCCGCGTTGCTCGATCCAACCTCCCCCCGACTGGAGCCTTGCCGTCGGTCACCATCGCCCGATTCAACTGCGACCTCCCTTGGCCGAGTCGTCGGAGGGGTTGGCTTCTTCGAGGCGGCCCTCCTGGCCTTTTTTCGAGGGTGATCGCCCTCGAGCACCACCGACGCCTCCCTAGTGCCGACACTCGGATAGGCCGGACGACGCGGCGACGACGCCGGTGAAGAATGCCCCCCACATACCACCATTAGGTTCACCATTTCTGCATATAAACGACGACAGAGATTAGGATCCCGGAAAATAACAGAGCACCCACAAAACCCAACCACTACTCGCTAAGGGCATACCTCGAGGCATTGGGCTCAGACCCGCCTCGACCAGCCATGCCTCGGTCATCTCTCGAATAACGCGGGAGGTCGGAAGAATTTCCTTAAGCCTCTGGAGGGCCTTGCGCTCCTCACCGTCTAGAGCCGGGATGGTGTTGTCGATCGCGCGTGCCGCCCACCAGAGCCTGAAATTCCAACCCTCTGGATGGCTCACATAGAAGAAACGCTCCTTCCACCCTTTGTTGTTGGAAGGAGCCCCGCTAACACGAAAACCCGATCGGGTAGACAGGTAATAACCCCCCGACCCCTTCGAGAGACGGAAGCAAGAAAGAAAGAGGGACCTACTAGGGGTGATACCGGCGTAATGGCATTCCCCTAGGAACGCCACCAGATAGCGCCAGGAGTTAGGCGTCATTTGAGAAGGAGAAATACGCCACCACGAGATGCAGGCACTTATGACCGGGTGAAGTGGGAGACGCAACCCAGCCTCAAAGGCGTCTAGGGTTAAGGCAAAACCCCTTGGGATAGGGTCGTACGCCCGTTGCCCAGGCTCATGGACAATGAGCGAAAACTCCACCGGGATACCATAGCGACCCTGGAGGTAACCAAGCGACGACTCGCTTACGCTTGAGTCGAGGTCGTGCGGCCACATTAGCGACTCGAGGGCTCGAGCCGCCTTCTCGTCCGACGAGGAGTGGGGACTCGCCGGCAACTCCCCGGCGTTGCCAGAAGTGGGAGGCGAAGGCAAAGGAAGAGGAAAGGCCATCCTTACCAAATCTTGTAAGGAGTAGAGGAACGACCGAAGGGTGCAAAACAGGATCGTCCGGAGAGAAAAATCAAAACGAATAACAGGACGTGTATGAAGCCAACCACACGCTATTTATAGGCCAAGTCTTGCCAAAAAGGTGGCCCTTCCTCTCCTGAACCGTTTTTTCGTGAAAGAATCGAATGACGCTTCGCCATTAATATACCCTGATAAGGCGATTCACCTGCGCATGGTATGAGCCCCAAGGCATTTACCTTACCAGCCTCAAAAACCTGCGCTTCACAAAAGTAGCAACCCCTTGGACTTCCCTAGAAAAGCAACCTGGTTCCCCGCACATACGCATCGCCATGTAGTAAGGTTATCGGTCACTGACCAAGTACCTACTCGACCGCACGATGCCCGAGACATGCCTGCGCGGTTTGCCCGCCTGCGTCGTGCTACTCGGCCGCACGATGCCCGAGACCACGCTTGCGCGGCTAGCCTGCCTGCGTCGTGCTCCTCGGCTTCCTGCTCCCGAGATACACCTGCGCGGCCAACCCGCCTGCGTCGTGCTCCTCAGCTTCCTGCTCCCGAGACACACCTGCACGACCAGCCTGCCTGCATCGTGCTCCTCGGCTTCCTGCTCCCGAGACATACCTGCGCGGCCAGCCCGCCTGCGTCGTGCTCCTCGGCTTCCTGCTCCCGAGACATATCACCAAACACGCAACCTCCCTTTCTTTGGCTACGAACCTCCGCGATATCCGCACTCCTGATAACAGATAGCTTAAACACCAACATTTCAGACAGTCTCTCAGTGCTGGAGCCATGCATCAGACTCCCAAGAAAAAACCGACGCATAGCTTCTTTCCGGGGAGGAATATGATGAGGATAATAACTGCGATAAGACGCATATGACGTCAGTCGTCTCAAATGACGCCTCACAGCATCAGGTCAATGCAGACCGGAGCGTCGACCGAGGAGCAATAATGCCTTGCTCAGGCTCGGTTCTTCACGCCACGCCAACACCAATGTCAGACGCTACCAGTCCGCCCCCTACAAACGGGCACGTCAGGACATAGTAAGCTGCTTTATAAATACCTCGCATTCCGAACGAAGAGAGGGGAGACAAAAAGATACTTCTTCGTCCGAAATCCCCCTTCACCTCAACTGACTTGATCGTCGGAGGGGTCGGGCCGAGAATACCGACCCGATCTTTATGCAGGTAGAAAGCCGACAGTCCCCGTCAAACCCAAAGGCGAGTTCACGCTCAAAGGAGACAACGGCACCGCACCCCACTACCTCGGCGAATCCGAAGCCATCCCGGAAAGATCCCACATTATCCGGACTCGAATCGAACTGCGTCGGCCCCGAGGCCTCGACTCAAGATTGTTTACCGATCATCGTACCCAAACAGTGCACACAGGACGAGTACCGAAGGAGGCGATACTCGGATTGGACGGCAGGGATCAAATCTGAGTGCGACAAGCTTCGCGCTTGGGAACCCGACGATGAACCGTGTGGGATGGTCATTCAGGATAATAAAATTAATAAATCCAATTTAAGGACAAAAACAGAGAAGGACGCGTGTCCTTGTGCCAGCTGTATGCACTCAACTGCTTGTCCGCGTGGAAGAGGCCGGTGCGCCCAACGGCCGACGACCGGTGTCTTCACCCGGCTACTGCCGGTCAAACCACTTCCCTTCATACACTTATCCTTCCTATATAGAGCCGACCACCTGCAGTCTCCCCTCTGCGCTCCACCGTCTCTATCCCGTCGAACGCGAGAACAGTAGATAAAATCGGTACGTTTTCTCGAACTATCGATTGGGTTTGAATCGATACTGCTTGGGAACCGAGCGCTATGACGTCGGCAGGGAGCAGAAGCAAGGATTTGGGTCGGATCAAGGGACCCTGGAGCCCGGAGGAGGACGAGGCGCTTCGGAAGCTGGTGCAGCGCAACGGGCCGAGGAACTGGTCGCTTATAAGCAAGTCGATCCCGGGGAGGTCGGGGAAGTCGTGCCGGCTCAGGTGGTGCAACCAGCTGTCGCCGCAGGTGGAGCACCGCCCCTTCACGCCGGAGGAGGATGAGACCGTCATCCGCGCCCACCGTCGCTTCGGCAACAGGTGGGCCACCATCGCTCGCCTCCTCTCGGGCCGGACCGACAACGCCGTCAAGAACCACTGGAACTCCACCCTCAAACGCAGGTATTCGGCCTCCGCTACTGCCGTCGACGGCGGTTTCGTCGTGGCAGCCGATCGGGAGGTCATGTCGGCGCGGCCTCTTTTAAGAACAAGCAGCGACGGACTGGTCCTCTCTTCGGGCGGTGCGGTACTCTGCTCGAGCTCCGAAAGCCCATCGGGATCAGATGCCAGCGATTCTAGCCACCACAGTCTTCCCATGATCTCTCCGGTCTCCACCGCTTCTCACGTCTATAGACCGGTGCCGAGAACAGGAGGTGTGGTACTCCCTTCATCATCTGCTCCCAACCATCATCTGACGGAGCCCTCTATCGCAGCCACAGCCACATCCCCTTCCCCAATTACCATAAAACATCCGTTGACTTCTCTAAGCCTCTCTCTCCCGGGATCCGATCCGATGGATACTTCCGATGACCACCACAGCGCCGATAATGACTACAGCAACCACAAGCAGCTCGAGCTTCTGCCGTCCGTGCCGACGCCCCTGCAGGCGCGGTCGCCGTCTCCGACGACGAGATCCGCGGACGCCACTGGTGCCGCTACATCGTCTGATGAGGACGAACGACGGTGGCATGCGCCGTTTCCCTTCGATGCGGAGTTCCTGACGGTGATGCAGGAGATGATCCGCGAGGAGGTGCGGAGCTACATGTCGAGCTTGGAGATGAGCGGTATGACGTGCGCGCAGTTTCCGCTGGCGTCGGATAACGTCCGAAATACCGTCATCAGACGGATCGGCGTCAGTGTCACGAGGATGGAGTAGATTATGAGCTTTTAAATCGAAGGAAAAGACGACAATGTTCAAAGTCCATCGGGGAAAGAAGTAGAAGATGGAAAAGAACTATATGATGTTTCTCTGCAATGAAATGAGTGGGCGAAATGCGAGAGATCCAGTTAGTGCAAATGAAAGAAGGTGAAAATATTCCTTTCAATTTTTATGCACATAGTTTGGCTTACTCTGGAATATTTTCGCACTCATATAGAGTTTCTGATGTTCCGTAAATAGAGTTCGACCACTATAAATTGATATCTGGATCATTATATCGGGTTTATCTCGTATTACTTACAAGATGTTTAATGAGTGTAATGTTATTAACATGATTTTTTATTAATGATTCAGATTTAATGAATTAATTAGTAGAAAAGGAATATCCATGACCTGATTACCCAACATGTAGTCAGGGAGTCGGTATTAATTGAGAATTAATTTATTTGTTAAATTTAAATTTTAGTTATTCGAGAGTCAGATTTGGAGTTAATAAAGGTCTTTTCTGTTTGTCTTAGTTCGATCTCGATCTATGATAAATTCGTACTTTGAGAATGTCTAACCCTATAAAAGTTTATTGAATGCATCTAAGGGGACTATTCCTATTATCGATATTGATGATATGGGGCAGTTATGTCTTTCTCTTGGCCTTCATTATGATTGAATCATGTCGAGTATGATAATATGATAATGGTTCGATCAATTCAATCACGTGATATCAAGATATTATCCTATATAGTCTTAGAGTATTAGACACATATCGTTTGCATAGGTTCGACATGTTGATAGCATATCGACCATTCAGCTCTATGCTGTTAATCATGTCATCATTCTTATATGAGCATTAGAAATTTTAATGAACTCCATATTTATGGCTAAGGATCTTAATATTGGAAGTCATCGATACAATTCATACATCTTAAAGAGAATTTATCATAAGACTATATACAATGGCACTAGCGTATGCAATTCCAATGTCAAGCATCTCATATGAATTTCCATCACATCATAAGAAAAATCATTTTAAGCACTTCTAAGAGAAGGAAGGAGTGCCATGACTTGCATATTGATATATTTAAACGTGATGAGAAAACTTCATTAGTTTTATTAATATGAACATTATTTATGTAGGTTAGAGGGAAAGATTTTCGCTATCAAGATTAGGTAGTTATGAGAGATTTTCTCATATAATTGTCAAAATATTATATTCTATCATACTCCGTTTGAGCTCCTATCAAAAACGTCGATCTTGGACTGATACAATAAAAATATTTTACTAGTTAGTGGCTTTGTGAGAGAACCTGCTAGTTGATCAGTCATATGTACGTGAGAAACACATAGTTGATTTTTGACAACTTGATCTCGGATAAAGGAAAAGTCAATGACAATGTATTTCATGTGTGAGCTCTGATATTATCACAATATAATATAGGAGTAAGGGTGGAGTTGAAGTAAGTTCCTTTAGTAGATTCATGACCCAATTGAGTTCTATAATAACAGTGGCGATAGCTCGGTATTCAACTTCAATTGTAAATCTTATGACTGTTTTATACTTCTTTGAACTTCAACTGATTGTATTTGCTCTAAGGAAGACAATATACCCCAAGGTATATATCCTATCATCAATGTTTCCTACTCAATCAGCATCCATAAAGGCATGGAGATGAAGTCATGAGTGTTTACGAAAAAAGAGTTTATGATTGAGGGTCCCTTTTGTTGGGAAACCAAGACAGAGCATCATATGCATAGCAGAAGAATATAAAACAAAATTTTCATATTTTTCATAAAAAAATATTTTTCTCATCGTGTGAATATTGGTGTGCAAAAAATCGTAAAACCAAAAACTAATCGTTGGATGGAAAGCATGATAGATAAAAACGTGAAGGAAAGCTTAATAAAGAAGAGAAGGAAGGAGTGCCATGACTTGCATATTGATAGATTAAAACGTGATGAGAACGCTTCATCAGTTTCATTAATATGAATCTTATTTATGCAGGTTAGAGGGAAAGATTTTCTCTATCAAGATCAGGTAGTTATGAGAGATTTTCTCAGGCAATTGTAAAAATCTTATCTTCTATCATGCCCCCAAAAGATTATGCTCCTATCAAGAACGAGAGAACTTGCTAGTTCATCAATCGTATGTATATGGGAAACACATAGTTGATGTTTGACAACTTGATCTCGGATAAAGTGAACATCGATGATAATGTATTTCATGTGTGAGTGAAATAATAGATTAGTACATAGGTAGGTGGCTCCGATATTATCACAATATATTATAGGAGTTAGGGTGGAGTTGAAGTAAGTTCCTTTAGTAGATTCAAGACCCAATTGAGTTCTATAACAGCGGTGGCGATAGCTCGGTATTAAACTTCAGTTATAAACCTTATAACTGTTTTCTACTTCTTTGAACTTCAATTGATTGGATTGGCTCTAAGGAAGATAATATACACCGAGGTAGATATCCTATCATCAATGTTCCATATTGAATTAGCATCTATAAAGGCATGGAGATGAAGTTATGAGTGTTTACGAAAAAAGAGTCCATGATTGAGGGTCTCTTTTGTTGGGAAATCTAGACAGATCATCATATGCATAGCAGAAGAACATAAAACAAAAATATCATATTTCTCGTAAAAAAATATTTTCGTCGTTGTGTGAATATTGGTGCACAATAAATCGTAAAACCAAACAATAATTGTTGGATGGAAAGCTTGATTGATTAAAACATGAAGGAAAGCTTAAAGAAGAGAAGGAAGGAGTGCCATGACCTGCATAATGATAGATTAAACCGTGATTAGAAAGCTTCATAAGTTTCATTAATATGAACCTTATTTATGCGGGTTAGAGGGAAAGATTTTCTCTAAAAAGATTAGGTAGTTATGAGAGAATTTCTCAAGCAATTTTGAAAATCTTATGTTCTATCACGCCCCTGTAAGATTGAGCTCCTATCAAGAACATCGATCTTGGACTAATACAATGAAAATATTTTGCAGGTTGGCGGCTTTGTGAGAGAACCTGCTAGTTAATCAGTCGTATGTACGTGAGAAACATGTAGTTGACGTTTGATAACTTGATCTCGGATGAAGTGAAAGTCAATGATACTGTATTTCATGTGCGAGTGAAATAATAGATTGGTGCATAGGTAGGTAGCTCCGATATTATCACAATATATTATAGGAGTAAGGGTGGAGTTGAAGTAAGTTCCTTTAGTAGATTTATGACCCAATTGAGTTCTATAATAACAGTGGTGATAGCTCGGTATTCAACTTCAATTGTAAATCTTATGACTGTTTTATACTTCTTTGACCTTCAACTGATTGTATTTGCTCTAAGGAAGACAATATACCTGAGGTAGATATCCTATCATCAATGTTCCCTACTCAATCAGCATCCATAAATACATGGAGATGAAGTCATGATTATTTACGAAAAAAGAGTTTATGATTGAGGGTCCCTTTTGTTGGGAAACCTAGATAGACCATCATATGCATAGCAGAAGAACATAAAACAAAAATCTCATATTTTTTGTAAAACAATATTTTTCTCGTCGTGTGAATATTGGTGTACAAAAAATCGTAAAACCAAAAACTAATGGTTGGATGGAAAGCATGATAGATAAAAATGTGAAGGAAAGCTTAATCAAGAAGAGAAGGAAGGAGTGACATGACTTGCATATTGATAGATTAAAACGTGATGAGAAAGCTTCAACATTTTAATTAATATGAATCTTATTTATGCAAGTTAGAGGGAAAGATTTTCTCTATCAAGATTAGGTAGTTATGAGAGATTTTCTTAGGCAATTGTGAAAATCTTATATTCTATCAAGCCCCTGTAAGATTGAGCTCCTATCAAGAACATCGATCTTTATGAGAGAACTTACTAGTTCATCAGTCGTATGTATATGGGAAACACATAGTTGATGTTTGACAACTTGATCTCGGATGAAGTGAACGTCGATGATAATGTATTTCATGTGTGAGTGAAATAATAGATTAGTACATAGGTAGGTGGCTCCGATATTATCACAATATATTATAGGAGTTAGGGTGGAGTTGAAGTAAGTTCCTTTAGTAGATTCAAGACCCAATTGAGTTCTATAACAGCGGTGGCGATAGCTCGGTATTAAACTTCAGTTGTAAACCTTATAACCGTTTTCTACTTCTTTGAACTTCAACTGATTGGATTAGCTCTAAGGAAGATAATATACACTGAGGTAGATATCCTATCATCAATGTTCCATATGCAATCAGTATCTATAAAGGCATGGAGATGAAGTTATGAGTGTTTATGAAAAAAGAGTCCATGATTGAGGGTCTCTTTTGTTGGGAAATCTAGACAGATCATCATATGCATAGCAGAAGAACATAAAACAAAATTCCCATATTTCTCATAAAAAAATGTTTTTGTCGTCGTGTGAATATTGGTGCACAATAAATCATAAAACCAAACAATAATTATTGGATGGAAAGCTTGATTGATTAAAACATGAAGGAAAGCTTAAAGAAGAGAAGGAAGGAGTGCCATGACTTGCATAATGATAGATTAAATCGTGATGAGAAAGCTTCATCAGTTTCATTAATATTAACCTTATTTATGTAGGTTAGAGGGAAAGATTTTCTCTAAAAAGATCAGGTAGTTATGAGAGAATTTCTCAGGCAATTTTGAAAATCTTATGTTCTATCATACCTCCGTAAGATTGAGCTCCTATCAAGAACATCGATCTTGGAGCGATAGCTTGGTATTCAATTTCAGTTGTAAACCTTATGACTGTTTTCTACTGCTTTGAACTTCAACTGATTGGATTTGCTATATAGAAGATAATATATCCCGAGGTAGATGTCCTATAATCAATGTTCCCTACTCAATCAGCATCAATAAATGCATAGAGATGAAGTTATGAGTGTTTACAAAAAAAGAGTCTATGAGGGTCCCTTTTGTTAGGAAACCTAGACAGAGCTTCATATGCATAGTAGAAGAACATAAAACAAAAATCTTATATTTCCCACAAAAAAATATTTTCGTCATTGTGTGAATATTGGTGCACAAAAAATCGTAAAACCAAAAACTAATGGTTTGATGGAAAGCTTGATAGATTAAAACATGAAGGAATGCTTAATCAAGAAGAGAATGAAGGAGTGCCATGACTTGCATATTGATAGATTAAAACTTGATGAGAAAGCTTCATCGGTTTCATTAATATGAACCTTATTTATGTAGGTTATAGGGAAAGATTTTCTCTATCAAGATCAGGTAGTTATTAGAGATTTTCTTAGGCAATTGTGAAAATCTTATCTTCCTTCTTGCCCCCGTAAGATTGAGCTCCTATCAAGAATGTCGATCTTTGGACTGATACAATGAAAATAATTTTCGGGTTAGCGGCTTTGTGAGAGAACCTGCTAGTTGATCAATCATATGTATGTGAGAAACACGTAGTCGATGTTTGACAACTTGATCTCAGATGAAGTGAAAGTCGATGATAATATATTTCATATGTGAGTGAAATAATAGATTGGTACATAGGTAGGTAGCTCCTGTTAGGAAAGGGGTCGGCACTAAGAGGGGGTGAATTAGTATAGCGGTAAAATTACATCAGTTCAAAAAACCTTCATATGATAAAAATGATTCCGACGAAAACCGTTTCGTAAAGATTGCTTGAAACTGTATGTGAGCGTAAGCGTAGTAAAAGCACATTAAGGAGAAGAGGCAGTTTGCTATATAAGTAAATTTGCTCAAAGTAAAAGTAAACCGATTTATAGTGGTTCGGTCGTCGTAACCTATATCCACTCCTCCGATTCCTCTTCCGTCAAGGCTACCAGCATCCACTATCGGTCTTCCTTCAATAGGCGAAGATCAACCACCTTTTACACCCCTTTCTCTTTTTCATAGGTTTCGGAGACAACCTTTACAAGCACACACAGTTCTCCTAAACAGAATTCTAGACTTAGATTAGAGGAGGGGATTTCTCAAGTGATTGTAACAGCGTTTCTTCACTTTTAAACTCTCTTTGCTTGTGTTAGTTAACTAGGGATGAGAGGGGTATTTATAGGCCTCATGTTGATTCAAACTTGGAGCCTAAAAATATCTCATCTCATGTTTCCTGGGTACGGGCGGTACCACCGCCAGTGTCAATCTGACACTAACACTGACACTGCACTGGGCGGTACCATCGCCTGGCACCCTACCACTAGGCAGTACCACAGCCTGACACCCTGCCAGGGGCAATACCACCACCCAGACTAGCGATACTACCGCCCAAACTGGCGGTACCACCACCTGACACAGTCTCAGAGATTGTTCCACGACGGTGCCACTTCTTGGGACACTATTTGGACCTTTCATTGGGTCCAACATAGTCCTTACATGAGCCCAACTGGCCTATAATTGGGTTGACCCAATTATGTGTTAACTACGAAATCTAAGACATTTACTAAGCTAAATAAGTCCCTATGTCTTGGTTTTTTCCGACGAGCTTCCGGCGATTTTCCGACGAACTTCCGACGATCTCTTGGGCAATGTTCCAGCGGACTCTTGGCAAGCTCCTGGACTTCAGGATGATCTTCTTGGCGAATTCTGACGAGCTTCTTTTGGCAAGCTCCTAGACTTCTCGGCTGGTTTCTACAGAACTTCCGATGAATGTTTGGACTTCCGACGAACTCTCGAACTCCCAACGAAATCACGTCCTTGACTCCAGGACTTCATTTTGCTTTATGCCTTGATATCGTAGTTAATCCTATGTATGTAAAAATACACTTCGATCTAAACAATTAATACAAAGCATGAATCATGTTGTCCGGCATATCATTGGTCCCTCGACGCTTCGTCTAATTCTTTGGTGTATCGTCTTTTCTTGCGTCCTATTGCCCAATCGTCAAGTTGACTCTGTAATTCCGATATCCTTGGCGCAATATCCACTCTTCTTGGCCCGATGCCCGAATCCTTGGCCCAAAGCCTTCTGTCGATACGTCGACCGTTCCTCTAGCTCAACGTCTAATCTTCTAACATATTTTCCTCCGACCCAACATGATTCTTCCTGCTTTAATTATCTCATCCTGATCGAAGCATCATGTGTCATACAAAATGTAGATCAAATCATAAACACTCATCAATTGGTTTCATCATTAAAATATGAGATTCCACAATCTCTCCCTTTTTTATGATGACAACTAATTGATGACGGAGTTATCCTTAACTTTCGGAGTTTAAACAAATTCCTCCTATCAATATGTTATATTGATAGAACTCTTGGATTCAAAAAACCAAGCAATATGTTATAATAAACTTATGCATGACATCATACTTCTCCCCCTTTGTCATCAACAAAAAGGAAAAGTGCAACAATCAAATGTTTGAGGTATTCAATGTCAAATCGTTGCATAAATATAATTTCGAGTTTAATCATTATGCAAGTTAGCAAAAAAATTGAATTTTGCAAGTTTGTAAATTTTGCTAGATGAGTAAGTTTAGCTTTTTTGCTTCTTGAGATAGGTAAGATAACACTTTTTTTTTCTTTTGAGATAGCAACTCTTTGCTTCTCTTTAGATTACAAGCTAGCAATTCTAGCAAGTTTTACATCATACAAGCTAGCAATTTTTACGATATGCAAGTTAACAAATTTGCTTTTCTTTGTGATGTGTAAGATAGCATATTTTTGCATCTTCTTGAAATATACAAGCTAGCAAACTTAGTGATGTTCAAGATAGTAAGTTCTTTCTTTTCTTTTGAGAAGTGCATATTAGAAATTCTTTCTCCTTTTACTTCAATACTCAAATCATGACAAGGATAAATAACAAAGATGAAAAATCAAGTCATGCATGTCAAAAGACCATATATCATTTTTGACAAATTTCTTATTTGGTAAATTGAAAACATGATAGAAAAAAAAGACTAAAGTTATAATTCCAAGAATTCACAAGAAAAATCATCATTCATCTGATAAAGAGATTATCGATTCATGCATTTAAATAAATATTTTTAAATCATCACTTCAACTCATCATGCATTATTATAAAATCATCAAACATGATACAATCATTTATTTTCAAAACATTCATCATTATTTCCAACTCATTCAATTTGTCAAATCAACACAATATCATGAGTATTGCATGATTTCATATCATCACGTAAAGGGATAACAAGAAAAATTGGTGATGAGATATACATGAAGACAAATTATGATTATTAAGAGACATATTATGTTTCTTTTTAGATAACTCAAATATGAAAAGAAAGAATCATAGTAAGCAATCTTGATTTATAAAAAGATTTCTCAAGTTGTAATTTCGAGAAATCAAGAGAAACCGTGATTTATTTTAACAAATCTCCTTTTAAATAAATAACGAAAAGAATTATTAGGAGATCATGAAAAATCTTGATTCATATAAAAGATTTCTTGAGAAATTATGATTTCGATAAAACTCATTCAAATTCATCAAATCATTTTCATCGTTCAAGAGATTCACAAAAGTATAATATATATGGATTCATTAATCTTTTATATAAAAAAAAATCAATAAGATAGAGAGGGAAAATGTATTTCCTTTTTATGCATTTAAGTTGTTTGTTTCATGCAAGAATGCTCAAGTTTCATTATACATCATTTTAGCGATAAATCATAGTATTTTAAATCATAATAGTGTCTAAATGTCAAATTAAAACATGCATCATTTTTTAAACCGAAAAAGTCACTTTTATTACCGTGAAAATCGATAATCCATAAATCGCAAAGATCATCATGAATAATTTTGAAATATAGATTTATTAAGCATGATCTCAAATTACATTATTTCATCAAGCATAATTTCATAAAACATAAAGCATTTCCCATCAAGATCATTTTGTTTGTTGTAGTCATGCATTTTTCTTTTTAGGTGAATCTAACTTTTCATGCTTAGTTTCCATACAAAAGCCATGCATCATCATTTATAATCGAAAGGAAATATGAAAAATCATTAAGATATACATTATTACTTCTTAAACATATACATAAGATTAATCATATTTGGTGTATAAGCATTAGATTAACATTTTATTATATTTTCATAAAACATATAATTTTCATGATCATTTTCAAAAAATTACTAGAAGGATAAGCATGATTCCTAATTTTTTGTATTTTCATTACATTATTAAACATGCAATTTTCAAGAAAAATATTTTTTAAACTAAATTAAAACTAAATTAAAAATAAGTCATGAAAAGCATTATATAATTTCAAAATAAACTAAGGGTATTTTGATTACCTATGCAAGCGTAGGCATAGTAAAAGCACAGTAAGGAAGAGATGTAGTTTGCTATAAAAGTAAATTTGCTCAAAGTAAATACAAACCGATTTATAGTGGTTCGGTCGTCGTGACATACATCCACTCCTCCGATTCATTTTCCGTCGAGGCTACCGGCATCCACTATCGGTCTTCCTTCAATAGGCGAAGACCAACCACCTTTGACACCCTTCTTCTCCTTTTCACAGGTTTAGCAGACAACCTTTACAAGCACGCACACTCCTCCTAAATATAATTCTAGACTTAGACTAGAGAAGGGGATTTCTCAAGTGATTGCAATAGCGTTTTTTCACTTTTAAACTCTTTGTGCTTGTGTTAGTTAACCAGGGATGAGGGGGGGTATTTATAGGCCTCAAGTTGATTCAAACTTTGAGCCTAAAAATATCTCATCCCGGGTTTCCTAGGTATAGGCGGTACCACCGCTTGTGTTGGGCAGTACCACCGCCAATGTTAGTCTGACACTAACACTGCACTGGGCGGTACCACCGCTTGACAAGGGTGGTACCATCACCTATCACCCTGCCACTGGGCGGTACCACCGCATGACACCCTACCAGGAGTAGTACCACTGCCAAACACAATCTCGGAGACTATTCCATAACGGTGTCACTTCTTGGGACACTGTTTGGGCCTTTCATTGCACCCAACACAGTCATTACATGGGCCCAACTAGCCCATAATTGGGTTGGCCCAATTCAATCTCAATTACGTGCTAACTATGAAATCTAAGACATTTACTAAGCAAAACAAGTCCCTATGTCTTGGTTTCTTCCGATGAGCTTCTAACGATCTTCCGGTGAACTTCCAACGATCTCTCGAGCAATGTTCTAGCGGACTCTCGGCAAGATCCTGGACTTCACGATGATCTTCTTGGTGAGTTTCAACAAGCTTCTTTTGGCAAGCTCCTAGACTTCTCGACTTGTTCCTACATAACTTCTGATGAACGTCTGAACTTCTGACGAACTCTCGAACTCCCAACGAAATCACGACCTTGACTCCAGGACTTCATTTAGCTTTATGCCTTGATATCGTAGTTAATCTTGTACATGTAAAAACACACTTAGATCTAGACAATTAATACAAAGTATGAATCATGTTGTCTTGCATGTCATTGGTCCCTCGACGCTTCATCTAATTCTTCGGCGCATCGTCCTCTCTTACGGCCTATTGCCCAATCAGCAAGTTGACTCCACAACTTTGATATCCTTGGCACAATATCCACGCTTCTTAGCCTGATGCCCGAATCTATGACCCGAAGCCTTCTGTCGACACATCAACCGTTCCTCTGGCTCGATGTCCAATCTTCAGACATGTTTTCCTCTGGCCCAATATGATTCTTCCTTCTTTAATTGTCTCATCTAGATCAAAGCATCCTGCATCACACAAAATGCAGATCAAATCATAAATGCTCATCAATTGGTTTCATTATCAAAATTCGAGATTCAACAGCTCTAATATTATCATAATATATTATAGGAGTTAGGGTGGAGTTGAAGTAAGTTCCTTTAGTAGATTCATGATCCAATTGAGCTCCATAATAGTGGTGGCGATAGCTCAACATTTAACTTCAATTGTAAACCTTATGATTGTTTTCTACATATTTGTACTTCAACTGATTGGATTTGCTCTAAGGAAGATAATATACCCCGAGGTAGATGTCCTATCATCAATGGTCCATACTCAATCAACATCCATAAAGGCATGGAGATGAAGTCATGAGTGTTTATGAAAAAAGAGTCCATGATTGAGGGTCAATTTTGTTGGGAAACCTAGACAGAGCATCATATGCATAGCAGAAGAACAGAAAACAAAAATTCAATATTTTTCGCAAAAAAATATTTTCGTCGTTGTATGAATATTGGTGCACAAAAATCGTAAAACCAAAAACTAATGATTTGATGGAAAGCTTGATAGATTAAAACGTAAAGGAAAGCTTAATCAAGAAGAGAAGGAAGGAGTGCCAAGACTTGCATATTGATAGATTAAAACGTGATGAGAAAGCTTCAACATTTGAATTAATATGAATCTTATTTATGCAAGTTAGAGGGAAAGATTTTCTCTATCAAGATCAGGTAGTTATGAGAGATTTTCTCAGGCAATTGTGAAAATCTTATATTTTATCAAGCCCCTATAAGGTTGAGCTCCTATCAAGAACGTCGATCTTGGACTGATACAATCAAAATATTTTGTAGGTTAGAGGCTTTGTGAGAAAACCTGCTAGTTGATTAGTCGTATGTATGTGAGAAACACGTAATTGATTTTTGACAACTTGATCTAGGACAAAGTGAAAGTCGATTACAAAGTATTTCATGCGTGAGTGAAATAATAGATTGGTGCATAGGTAGGTGGCTCCAATATTATCACAATATATTATAGGAGTTAGGGTAGAGTTGAAGTAAGTTCATTTAGTAGATTTGTGACTCAATTGTGTTCTATAACAGCAGTGGTGATAGCTTGGTATTCAACTTCAGTTGTAAACCTTATAACTGTTTTCAACTACTTTGAACTTTAACTAATTGGATTTGCTCTAAGGAAAACAATATACCCCGAGGTAGATGTCCTATCATCAATGTTCCCTGCTTAATCAGCATCCATAAAGGCATGGAGATGAAGTCATGAGTGTTTACGAATAAAGAGTCTATGATTGAGGGTCTCATTTATTGGGAAACCTAGACAGGGCATCATATGCATAGCAGAAGAACATAAAACAAAAATCCCATATTTTTCATAAAAAAATGTTTTCGTCGTCATGTGAATATTGGTGCGTAATAAATCGTAAAACCAAACAATAATGGTTGGATGGAAAGCTTGATTGATTAAAACATGAAGGAAAGCTTAATCAAGAAGAGAAGGAAGGAGTGCCGTGACTTGTATATTGATAGATTAAAACGTGATGAGAAGCTTCATCAATTTCATTAATATGAACCTTATTTATGTAGGTTAGAGGGAAAGATTTTCTCTATCAAGATCAGGTAGGTATGAGAGATTTTCTCAGGTAATTGTGAAAATCTTATATTCTATCAAGCCCCTATAAGATTGAGCTCCTATCAAGAACATGGATCTTGGACTGATACAATCAAAATATTTTGCGAGTTAGCGACTATGTGAGAGAACCTACTAGTTGATCATTCGTATGTATGTGAGAAACACATAGTTGATTTTTGACAACTTGATCTCGGATGAAGTGAAAGTCAATGACAAAGTATTTCATGTGTGAGTGAAATAATAGATTGGTGCATAGGTAGGTGGCTCCAATATTATCATAATATATTATAGGAGTTAGGGTGGAGTTGAAGTAAGTTCCTTTAGTAGATTCGTGACTCAATTGTGTTCTATAATAGTGGTGGCGATAGCTCGGTATTCAACTTCAATTGTAAACCTTATAACCGGTTTCTACTACTTTGAACTTTAACTGATTGGATTTGCTCTAAGGAAGACAATATATCTTGAGGTAGATGTCCTATCATCAATGTTCCCTACTCAATCAGCATCCATATAGGTATGAAGATGAAGTCATGAGTGTTTACGAATAAAAAGTCTGTGATTGAGGGTCCCTTTTATTGGGAAACCTAGACAGAGCATCATATGCATAGGAGAAAAACATAAACAAAAATATCATATTTCCCGCAAAAAACTATTTTTGTCGTCGTGTGAATATTAGTGCGCTATAAATCGTAAAACCAAACAATAATGGTTGGATGGAAAGCTTGATTGATTAAAACGTGAAGGAAAGCTTAATCAAGAAGAGAAGGAAGGAGTGTCATGACTTGCATATTGATAGATTAAAACGTGATGAGAAAGTTTCATTAATATGAACCTTATATATGTAGGTTAGAGGTAAAGATTTTCTCTATCAAGATCAGGTTATTATGAGAGATTTTCTCAAGCAATTGTGAAAATCTTATCTTCTATTATGCTCCTATAAGATTGAGCTCATATCAATAATGTTGATCTTGGACTGATACAATGAAAATATTTTGAGGGTTAGTGGCTTTGTGAGAGAACCTACTAGTTGATCAGTCGTATGTATGTGAGAAACACGTAGTTGATATTTGACAACTTAATCTCGGATGAAGGGAAAGTCGATGACAATGTATTTCATGTGTGAGTGAAATAATATATTGGTGCATAGGTAGGTAGCTCCGATATTATCACAATATATTATTGGAGTTAGGGTGGAGTTGAAGTAAGTTCCTTTAGTAGATTTGTGACTCAATTGAGTTCTATAATTGTGGTGGCGATAGCTTGGTATTCAACTTCAGTTATAAACCTTATAACTATTTTCTACTTCTTTGAACTTCAACTGATTAGATTTGCTCTAAAAAAGATAATATACCTTGAGGTAGATGTCCTATCATCAATGATCCCTACTCAATCAGCATCCATAAAGGCATGGAGATGAAGTCATCAGTGTTTACAGAAAAAGAGTCCATGATTGAGGGTCCCTTTTGTTGGGAAACCTAGACAGAGCATCATATGTATAGCAGAAGAACATAAAACAAAAATATCATATTTCCCGCAAATAAATATTTTCGTCGTCGTGTAAATATTGGGGTAAAAAATTGTAAAACAAAAACCTACGTGTATGTGAAAAATATGTTATCTAGAGAGATCATATATTCTTGAAACTTTCTAAATCTATAGGAAAAGATGAAGGAGGTCATATGTCATCTCTAGCGATGATCCACATGACAAATGCGGCAAAGACTCTCCTCAAATCACTGCACGATCTTCCTCTTTGCACACACCATGTGATCAAGAAGGGGCTGGCCCTTCTTACTATCCACACGCCCTAAACTAGGACTAGCGGCTGAGGAGGAGAGGGAGGGAGGAGTATGTTGAATCTCGGATTTTGATGATGAAACCAATTGATAGTATTTATGATTTGATCTATGTTTTGAGTTACGTAGGATGCTTTGATCAGGATGAGATAATTAAAGCAGGACGAATCATATTGGGCCGGAGGAAAACATATCAGAAGATTGGACGTCAGGCCGGAGGATCGATCGACATATCGACAGAAGGTTTCAGGTCATGGATTCGGGTATCGGGCCAAGAAGAGCGAATATTGTGCCAAGGATATCAGAGTTGCGGAGGTCAATTGGCCGATTGGGCAATAAGCTGCAAGAGAGAACAATGCACTAAAGAATCGGACGAAGCGTTGATGGACCAATGACATGCCAGACGATATGATTCATGCTTAATAATAATTGTCTAGATCGAAGTATGTTTTTATATGTGCAGGATTAACTACGATAGCAGGGCATAAAGCAAAATGAAGTCTTGGAGTCAAGAACGTGATTTCGTTGGGAGTTCAAGAGTTCGTTGGAAGTCCAAACGTTCGTCGGAAGTTCTATAGGAACTAGTCGAGAAGTCTCGGAGCTTGCCAGAGAAGCTCATCAGAACTCGCCAAGAAGATCGTCGTGAAGTCTAGGAGCTTGCCGGGAGTCCGCTGGAACATTGCCGAGAGATCGTCGGAAGTTCGCTAGAAGATCGCCGGAAGCCCACCGGAAGAAACCAAGACTTACGGACTTGTTTAGCTTAAGTATATCTTAGATTTCGTAGTTAGCACATAATTGGGATTGGTTTTGGGCCAACCCAATTATGAGCTAGTTGGGCCCATGTAAGGACTGTGTTGGACCCAATGAAAGGCCCAAACAATATCCCAAGAAGTGGCACCGTCATGGCACTGTTAGGATCGAGAGCACTAAGAGGGGTGAATTAGTGCAGCGGATATTTTTCAGCGATTTAAAGTGAAAGCTGCGTTAAAAAAGATAAAAACGATTTGATGTAAAAGCCGATTCACAGTTTGTATCTAAGTGTAGTTTACGCTGTTTGCGTCTAAATGCAGTTTGCGTCTAAATGCAGATTGCGTCTAAGCGCAGTTTGCATTTAAGCACAGTTTGCGTCTAAGCGCAGATTGCGTCTAAGCGCAGTTTGCGTCTAAACACAGTTTGCGTCTAAACACAGTTTGCGTTTAAGCGCAGTTTGCGTCTGAGCGCAATTTGCGTCTAAACGCAGTTTTACGTCTAAGTGCAGATTTACATCTAAGTGCAGTTTTACGTCTAAACGCAGTTTTGCGTCTAAACGAAGTTTTACGTCTAAACGCAGTTTTACGTCTAAACGCAGTTTTGTGTCTAAACGCAGTTTTACGTCTAAACGTAATTTTACGTCTAAACGCAGTTTTGAACTTTGAAAAGCGTTTTATGAATTCGCAGAAAGCAATTTGCAGTTATAAATGGAATCAAAACGTAAGCGTAAACTGCAGTGTAAAGATCGTACGAAAACACCGATTTACGTCTGAATGCAGATTCCGAAAGATTAGAACTTAGAGACTCGTTCGTAAACGCGCAGAGGGCAGTAGTAATGTAGGAGGTTTGCAGTAATGATAAAGTACTCAAAGTAAAAGCAAACCAAAGATTTAGAGTGGTTCGGTTAGTCTTGACCTACTCCACTTTTGGCTTCCTCCTCCGACGAGGTCACCGACATCAACTAGTTGCCTTCCTTCAATGGGCGAAGGCTAACTGCCCTTTTACAGTTTCTATCCTTTTGACAGGCTCAGGAGACAACCCTTACAGATCCTTTCTCTCCTCTCTTTACAACTCAAGACTTGAAGAACAGAAAGAGGAGAACTTTTGGACTTTACACAAATTTGAGCTCTTAGAATCACTGAAAAGATCAAGAATTCGGTGTGGATCTGTATCTTTTCAGTGCTGAATGGGTGGGGTATTTATAGGCCCCAACCCAGTTCAAATTTGGAACTCAAAACGCATCAAATCCCGGAATTTTCGATCAGTGATTGCACCTCTTGACTCGGAGAGGTTGCACCGCCTAGCGAGTTCGGAGATTGAGTCCGTGCGGTTGCACCTCTCTCGTCGGGGCGGTTGCACCGAAGTCCGCTCGAAGATCGAGCCCCAAGCGGTGCCACCTCCCCGACCGAGGCGGTTGCACCTCTCTGCTGAGCTTCGAAGATCGAGCTTTCGGTGGTGCTACCTCTTTGTTAGGGAGGTTGCACCGCCCGCCTAGCTCAAGACCGAGCTCTGTTGAATCTCGGATTTTGATGATGAAGTCAATTGTCATTTGTTGTCTAATCTATGTGTTGAGATAAGTGTGCAGGATTAACTACGATGAAAGTCAGACAAGCAGCAGGAGTTGCGCCGTAGTCAAGATCATGATCACGTTGGGAGTTCGAGAGTTCGACGGAAGTTCGGACGGCCGCCGGAGGTTCTACGAGAACAGATCCGGAAGTCCGTAAGCTTGCCAGCGAAAGCTCGTCGGAACTCGCCAAGTGGATCGTCACAAAGTCCAGAGTTTGCCGGATGTCCGCAGAAGAATCACCGAGGGTTCATCGGATGATCGACGGAAGTTCGCCGAAACTTCGCGAAGAAGTGATTGACGATCGGAGCAAAGCTGCAGAAGTTGTCTTAGATTTAATCGTAGTTAGCACGTTGATTAAGCTTGAAAATGGGAGGTGATCCCATTAGCTTAATCTTGGGGCAATGGGCCCGTGAAAAGATTGAAATTGGGCGAATGGAGCTAACCATTCGGACCCTCGATTGCTAGGAGAGGTGCAACCGCCGTGGTGTGTCTCCCACAGACCGGGCGGTGCAACCGCCCAGCCGGAGAGGTGCAACCGCCTGAGCTCGATCTTGAAGCTAGGCCAGGCGGTGCAACCTCCCCGACAGAGAGGTAGCACCGCCGAAAGCTCGGTCATCGAGCTTCGAGCGAGAGGTGCAACCGCCTCGGTCGAGGGTGGCACCGCCTGGGCTCGATCTTGAGCGGACTTCGGGCGGTGCAACCGCCCCTAACAGAGAGGTGCAACCGCTGCTCGATCTCCGAGCTCACGCTGGGCGGTGCAACCTCTCCAATCAAAGAAGTGTAACACTCCGATCCCTTTATTCGGGATTTGATCGTTTTGAGCTCCAAATTTGAACTGGGTTGGGGCCTATAAATACCCCACCCATTCAAAGACTGAAAAGACACAGATCCACACCGAATTCTTGATCTTTTTTTAAAGGATTCTAAAAGCTCAAATTTGTGTAAAGTCCAAAAGTTCTCCTCTTTATGTTCTTCAAGTCTTGAGTTGTAAAGAGAGGAGAAAAGGATCTGTAAGGGTTGTCTCCCCAGCCCGTCAAAAGGAGAGAAACTGTAAAAGGCAGTTAGCCTTCGCCCATTGAAGGAAGGCAGCTAGTTGACGTCGGTGACCTCGTGGAGGAGGAAGCCAAAAGTGGAGTAGGTCAAGACCGGACCAACCACTCTAAATCTCTGGTTGCTTTTACTTTGAGCACTTTATCATTACTGCAAACCTCCTACATACCTACAGCCCTCTGCGCTTTACGAACGAGTCTCTAAGTTCTGAACTTTCCAAATCTGCATTCAGGCGTGAAATCGGTGTTTTTTCGCGATCTTCACACTGCAGTTTAAAACACATTTTGATTCCATTTATAACTGCAAATTGCTTTCTCGTATTCATAAAACGGTTTTCAAAGTTCAAAACTGCTTTTAAACGTAAAACTGCGTTTAGGCGAAAAATGCGCTTTGACGTAAAAACTGCGTTTAGACTTAAACTGCGTTTAGGCGCAAAACTGCGTTTAGGCGTAAAACTGCGTTTAGACGCAAAACTGCACTTAGACGTAAATCTGCATTTAGACGTAAAACTCCACTTAGACGTAAATCTGCACTTAGACATAAAACTGCGTTTAGACGCAAACTGCGCTCAGACGCAAACTGCGCTTAAACGCAAACTGTGTTTAGACGCAAACTGTGTTTAGACGCAATCTGCGCTTAGACGCAAACTGCGCTTAAATACAAACTGCGCTTAGACGTAATCTGCATTTAGACGCAATCTGCATTTAGACGCAAACTGCATTTAGACGCAAACAACGTAAACTACACTTAGATACAAACTGTGAATCGGCTTTTACATCGAAATCGTTTTTATCGGACGAACGCAGCTTTCGCTTTAAATCGCTGAAAAATATCCGCTGCACTAATTCACCCCCCCCCCCTCTTAGTGCTCTCGATCCTAACAATTGGTATCAGAGCCAGGTTAACTCTCTAACGGTTAAAACCCAAGAGAGATGGCATCGCGGGAAACCAAGAGGGGGCATTCTATTACATCGCCCACCCATGTTCATTGGAACGGACTACACCTACTTGGAAGACCGAATGAGGATCTTTCTTATTTCTATGGATTTTGAATTGTGAAACCTTGTTGAAAACGGATTTTCAAAGTCTTCTCTTCCAATGATCGATTGGAATGAATTGGAAAAGAAGGCTTTTCGCTCTTAATGCAAAGGCTATGAATGCCTTATTTTGCGCACTTGATAAAAAACGAAGTTAATGGTGTTTCAACTTGAAAAACTGCATTTGATATTTGGCACACACTTGAAGTGACCCACGAGGGCACAAGTAGAGTGAAAGAGTCAAAAATCAATCTGTTGCTGCATTCTTTTGAACTTTTCGAATGAAACCGAGTGAAACCATTGGCGACATGTTTACCGTTTCACGGATGTAGATCAACGGTCTAAAAAGGACTCGGAAAAAAAAGTTTTTGGATTTTGAACTTCAGAAATAAGATACTAAGATCCTTCCTAAAAGTTGGGATCCTAAAGTCACTGCTATTCAAGAGGCAAAAAGATCTGCGCAACTTCCCTCTTGATGAACTAATCGGTCATTAATGACCTATGAGATGACTTGCAAAGCTCATGAAGAGCAAGAAGACATCCTTCCAAAGAACAGGAAGGATATGGCACTTAAAACTTCTGAATGCCACTTGAGAGAAAACTCAAGTGATGAGGACTGTGATGATGACTTGGCACTTTTAACAAGAAAGTTTAAGAAATTCTTCAAAAGAAACAAGTTTAAGAATGATCACGAAAAATAAACTTGAACCCAAGAAGGACCAAGTGATCTGCTATGAATGTAAAAAAGCGGGACACTACAAGAGTGATTGTCCCCAAGTCAAAAGAAGAACATCAAAAAAAGTAGGCTCTTCAAGCAACATGGGATGACTTCGGCATCCAAGAAGAAGGAGTCCAACACCGAACAAGTTGCTCATTAAGCCTTAATGGCCATCGGAGAGGAGGTAACAATTTATTAGATGCTGATTTATCTTTTCGATGAATTATTAAATGCCTTCCATGACTTATTTGATGAATGCAAGATTATCAATAGAAAATACAAATTGCTAAAAAAGGAGCATGATAGTCTTACTTGTGATTTTAATTAGTTAAAAATTGAATATCATGATAGTTTAAATTCATGTATCAAATGTCATGATCTAGAAACTTTTCAAAAAGAAAATTAGCTACTTAAGGACACCTTGAAGAAATTCGAGGTTGGTAGCAAGTCATTAAACATGATCCTTACAAACAAGGGTCATGTTCCTAAAAGAAGTGGGATTGGATTTGTGAGGAGTCCTCACCAAAATCCAACTACCTTAAATAAAGGCCCCATCTTACATGTCGGACATCAAAGCAAATGCAACTTTTGTTGCAAGTTCTGTTTCAGGGGGCGCGTTATTGTCCATTCAGGAAATTTAGTCCAAACAAATTGATTTGGGTTCCTAAAGGAACCATGACAAATTCTATGCAACATGATAAAAAATGTAGATCTATTTGTGAGGAACCCAAAAGCAAATGGGTACCTAAACATCATCCTTTCTTGTAGAAAACTAAACCATCCATGAAGCTAGAGACAAGAGATGGTACCTTGATAGTGGATGCTCAAGGCATATGACCAGGAGATCCATCCCAATTCTCTAAGCTCACTAGCATGATTTAAGGATATGTCACCTTCCGGAGACAACAACAAGGGTAAAATCATTGGCAAAGGAACCATAGGTAACAAATCCAACTTTTCTATTGAAGATGTTTTGCTAGTTGATGGTCTAAAACATAACCTCCTGAGCATTAGTCAATTGTGTGATAAAGGATATATTATCAGATTTGAATCTAATGCTTGCATCATTAAAAAACCACACAAAAATATATCAATGATTGCATTAAAACAAAATAATGTATACACTATTGACATCAATGATTTATGTAATGAAACATGTTTTTCTGCTTTAAATGAGAATGCTTGGATATGGCACAGAAGATTAGGTCATGCTAGCATGAAGCTAATCACTCAAATATCATCCAAAGAACTTATAAGAGGAATTCCTCATATCAAGTTCATCAAAGATAATGTATGTGATGCCTGCCAATTAGGTAAACAAATTAAGAGTAGCTTCAAATCTAAAAATCAAATAAGCACCTCTAGGCCCTTACAATTGATCCATATGGACTGTTGGGACCCATCTCCACATCAAGCCTAGGAGGTAGCAAATAAACTTTCGTCATCGTAGATGACTATAGAATACACATGGACTTACTTCTTAAAACAGAAAAAGTGAATGCCTTAGATCTTTTACCAAGTTTTGCAAACTCGTTCGAAATGAGAAAGGTTCTATGATTTAGTCAATTAGAAGTGATCATGGTGGTGAATTTCAAAACCATGATTTCCAGGGAATTTTGTGAACTCAATGGATACAACCATAATTTCTCTACTCCTAGAAACCCTCAACAAAATGGAGTTATAGAAAGAAAAATCAGAAATTTACAAGAAATGGCAAGAACCATGTTGAATGAACACAACCTACCCAAATATTTTTGGGCCGAAGCCGTAAATACTGCATGCTACATCTTAAATAGAGTTCTAGTGAGACCTCTACTAACAAAAACTCCCTATGAGTTATGGAACAATAAAAAACCTAACGTTTCATATTTTAAAGTCTTTGGGTGTAAGTGTTTTATCTTGAATGAAAAAGACAACTTAGGAAAATTTGATGCTAAATCCGATGAAGGAATCTTTCTTGGTTATTCTACAGTTTCTAAAGCCTTTTGTATCTTTAATAAAAGAACTCTAATTATTGAAGAATCCATTCATGTTGTTTTCAATGAGATTTCTGAAATCACGAAAAATGATCTTGACGATGATGTTAATTTTGATTCTTTGAATTTAAATGAAACCCCGTCTCCAACTAGCAACTTGGATGCATCCACTTCTCAGATTTCCTTACCCAAGGATTGGAAGTATGTAGATGCTCATCCTAAGGAGCTAATCTTAGGAGACACATCAAAGGGGGTTCAAACACGATCTTCTCTTAAAACCTTTTGTGCAAATGCCGCCTTTCTCTCCCAAATTGAACCCAAATGCATTGATGAAGCCATGAAAGATGATTCATGGATTATCATAATGCAAGATGAATTAAATCAATTTGAGAGAAATGAAGTGTGGAAGCTTGTTCCTAGGCCAAATGACCATTTAGTTATTGGTACTAAATGGGTATTCGAAAAAACAAACAAAATGAAAATGGTATCGTTAATGGTTAGAAACAAGGCTAGATTAGTGGCCAAAGGTTTCAACCAAGAAGAAGGTATTGATTACTGAAGAAACCTTCTCTCACTGTGGCTCGATTGGAAGCCATAAGGATGCTCCTTGCCCTCAGTAGTAATAATTTTAAGTTGTTTCAAATGGATGTTAAAAGCGCTTTTCTTAATAGCTTTATTTCTGAAGAAGTCTATGTTGAACAACCTCCTGGATTTGAAAATAATAGTCTCCCTAATCATGTGTTTAGATTAACTAAAGCTTTCTATGGTTTAAAACAAGCTCCAAGGGCTTGGTATGAGAGACTTAGTTCTTTTCTTATTGAAAATAATTTCATAAAAGGCAAGGTTGATACTACATTATTCATCAAGAACTTTGAAAACAATTTTCTCATTGTTCAAATTTATGTTGATGATATTATCTTTGGTTCTACGAATGAATCTCTTTGTGAATCCTTTGCGAAAACTATGAGTCGTGAATTCGAAATGAGTCTAATGGGAGAGTTAACATTCTTCTTAGGTCTACAAATCAAACAACTAAGAAATGACATCTTTATTAGTCAAACCAAATATGCTATGAGTTTACTAAAGAAGTTCAATATGAATAACTCAAAAGCCATTAACACTCCTATGAGCACCTCCACTAAGTTAGAAATTGATGAGAATGGAGAAAGCTTCGATCAAAAAACCTATAGGGGTATGATAGGAAGTTTACTTTACCTCACTGCCACCAGACCAGACATCATGTTTAGTGTAGGACTTTGTGCTAGATTTCAATCAAACCCTAAGATATCTCATCTCAAAGCAGTCAAAAGAATACTTAGATATCTTAATGGAACCACAAATCTAGGATTATGGTACCCAAAATCAGAAAATTTTGAATTAACAGCTTATGCTGATGCGGACTTCGCTGGCTGTAGACTGGATAGAAAAAACACATCAGGATCATGTCAATTTTTAGGACATGCCCTTGTATCCTGGTCATCTAAGAAACAAAGCTCGGTTGCTCTATCAACAACCGAAGCTGAATATATTGCAGCAAGTGCATGCTGTGCACAAGTTGTATGGATGAAAAACACTTTAGAAGATTACAAAGTTAATCTTAAAGATATTCCCATTAAATGTGATAACACGAGTGCAATATGCTTAACTAAAAATCCTATACAACACTCAAGAACAAAACATATTGATATTAGACATCACTTTATACGAGATCATGTCACTAATCATGATGTAACCATAGAATTCATTGATACCAAACATCAACTAGCTGATATCTTTACAAAACCCCTATGTGAAGAACAATTTGATTACATAAGAAGAGAATTAGGAATGTTGATGTGTCCGAATACTTAAACAAGTTAAAATTATTTTTCGGATGTTATTACTATTACATGCCTTGGCATCACTTAATCAAATAACATGTTGAAAATTATGTGACAAATGTTTTTAAAAATCAGTAGCTTACTCATAACCGAATGCATGTAAGAAGTTCATTTTTCGGTTTGAATGCTAAAAATGGGATTTTCCTGTACACTCTTATGAAAACTTTTGAAAAATGACTTTCCTCCTTCAAGCAACGAACTATAACAAGGAAAAGAGATATTCAAAGTATTATATGTGTCATGCCTTCCTTTATGTGCGTGATAACCTGCTGAAATCACATCTACCATGCTGTTTGACAATGCTATCATGCTTTTTGTTGATGACAAAGGAGGAGAAATATATGAATTGATAAATACTGCCATAATTATGTCTATGTCATAGTTGAACTGCCATAATCATGTCTATGTCATAGTTGCAAATACTTGAGTTATGCTATAAACAATGTTATGGTTATGCCATCCTTGCATCACCAAGAGATATATGAACATGTACTATAGTTTGCATTATGTCTTGAGTTGATATCCTATCTTGTGAAGTAAATGCAAACTTGCTAGAAAATCTCAAATGTGTGCATCATGTAATAGTCCTTCGCAGCTTTATATGATTACATGATGAATAGTTACAATCATACAAACTTGATGATGTATGTCAAGCCTTGACATCATTCTTGAAGAGATACATCATGATGGGTATCATGATGGGGAGTATTGATAAGTTTAACTGATCTAACTTATCAATACGTCCACTTGAATTCTTAGGTCTTGAATTCAAGGTTTTACGATATCTCAACCATGGCATATAGATAGGGGAGTTAAGGATAACTCCATTATCAATTGATTGTCATCATCAAAAAAGGGGGATTATTGAATCTCAGATTTTGATGATGAAGTCAATTGTCATTTGTTATCTAATCTATGTGTTGAGATAAGTGTGCAGGATTAACTTCGATGAAAGTCGGACAATCAACAGAGGAGTTGCTTGAGTCAAGATCATGATCACGTTGGGAGTTCGAGAGTTCGGAAGGAAGTTGGACGGTCGTCGGAGGGTTCTTCTCGAAACAGATCCGAAAGTCCGAAGCTTGCCAAGCGAAGCTTCATTGGAACTTCGCCAAGTGGATCGTCGCGAAAGTCCGAGGAGTTTACCGGATGTCCATGAAAAGAATCACCGGGTTCATCGGATGATCGGCGGAAGTTCCCAGGAACTTCGCCGGGAAGAAGCGATTGACGCATCGAACAAAAGCTGCAGAAGTTGTCTTAGATTTAATGTCGTAGTTAACACGTTGATTAAGCTTGAAAATGGGAGGTGATCCCATTAGCTTAATCTTGGGGCAATGGGCCCGTGAAAAGATTGAAATTGGGCGAATGGAGCTAACCATTTCAGACCACGATTGCACCGGCCCGGTTACAACCGCCCTAAACCAAGAAGGTGCAACCGCTAGGAGTTGTGTCTCCAGCCCGAGGCCAGGGCGGTGCAACCCCCGACCAGAGGTGCAACCGCCCGAGCTCGATCTTGAGCTAGGCGGGCGGTGCAACCTCAAGAGGTAGCACCGCTTTGAGCTCGGTCTTCGAGCTTCGAGGCGGAAGAAGGTGCAACCGCCTCGATCGAGAGTGGCACCGCCTAGGGCTCGATCTTCGAGCGACTTCGAGGCGGTGCAACCACCCACGGCGAGAGGTGCAACCGCTTTGGGCTCGATCTCGAAACTCTGCCGGCGGTGCAACCTCTCCGATCAAGAGGTGCAACAGCGATCCGAAATTCGGGATTTGATCGTTTTGAGCTCCAAATTTGAACTGGGTTGGGGCCTATAAATACCCCACCCATTCAGCACTAAAAAAAAGACACAGATCCACACCGAATTCTTGATCTTTTCAGTGATTCTAAGAGCTCAAATTTGTGTAAAGTCCAAAAGTTCTCCTCTTTTCTGTTCTTCAAGTCTTGAGTTGTAAAGAGAGGAAAGGATTTGTAGCAGTTGTCTCGAGCCCGTCAAAAGGAAGAAACTGTAAAGGAGCAGTTAGCCTTCGCCCATTGAAGGAAGGCAGCTAGTTGGCGTCGGTGACCTAAATCCGGAGGAGGAAGCCAAAAGTGGAGTAGGTCAAGACCGGCCCGAACCACTCTAAATCTCTGGTTTGCTTTTACTTTGAGCACTTTATCATTACTGCAAACCTCCTACATTGCTACTACCCTCTGCGTTTCACGAACGCGAGTCTCTAAGTTCTGATCTTTCGGAATATGCATTCAGGGCGTAAATCGGTGTTTTAATGCGATCTTTACACTGCAGTTTAAACTACGTTTTGATTCCATTTATAACTGCAAATTGCTTTCTGCGAATTCATAAAACTCTTTTTCAAAGTTCAAAACTGCGTTTAGGCGTAAAATTGCGTTTAGGCGTAAAATTACGCTTTGACATAAAAACTGCGTTTAGGCGTAAACTGCGTTTAGGCGAAAACTTCGTTTAGACATAAAATGCGTTTAGGCGTAAAAACTGCGTTTAGGCGCTTAAAAACTGCGTTTTTGGCGATAAAACTGGTTTAGGCGCAAAACTGCGTTTAGGCGATAAAACTGCACCAGGCGTAAATCTGCATTTAGGCGTAAAACTCCACTTAGGCGTAAATCTGCGCTTAGACATAAAACTGCGTTTAGACACAAACTGTGTTTAGGCGTAAATTGTGTTTAGGCGCAAACTGGCGCAGGCGCAATCTGCATAGGGCATAAACTGGCGCTTAAATACAAACTGCGCTTAGGCGCAATCTGCATTTAAGCGCCAATCTGCATTTAGGCGCCAAACTGCATTTAGGCGCCAAACAGCGTAAACTACATTAGATACAATCTGTGAATCGGCTTTTACATCGAAATCGTTTTTATCGGACGAGCGCAGCTTTTAAACTTTAAATCGGCTGAAAAATATCCGCTTCACTAATTCACCCCCCTCTTAGTGCTCGATCCAACAAGCTCTGGGCGGTTGCACCTCCTGGCTGGGGCGGTTGCACCGCTTCAGTCTCGCTGGGAGACATAGCCAGGCGGTTGCACCTCCTGGCCTAGGCGGTTTGCAGCAGGTGCAATCGGTCGAATGGTTAGCTCCATTGACCCAATTTCAATCTTTTAGGGGGCCCAATTGCCCCAAGATTAAGCTAATGGGATCACCTCCCATTTTCAAGCTTAATCAACGTGCTAACTAACTGATTAAATCTAAGACAACTTCTGCAGCTTTGCTCCGTGCATCAATCGCTTCTTCGGCGAGTTTCGGCGAACTTCCGTCGATCATCCGAGATGAACCCTGGTGATTCTTCTGCGGACATCCGGCAAACTCATGGACTTTTGCGACGAAACACTTACGAGTTCGGCGGCTTAAACGGCAAAAGCTTCGGACTTCGGATCTGTTCTCGCGGAACCTCCGACGACCGTCCGAACTTCCGTCGAACTCTCGAACTCCCAGCGTGATCATGATCTTGACTCGGCGCAACTCCTGCTGCTTGTTTGACTTTCATCGCCCGTTAATCCTGCTGTAAAACAAAAAACGATCGAGACAATTAATCCAAAGCAATTAACCAGTTGTCCGGCATGTCATTGGTCCCTCGGCGCCGTCCTTTCCTACAACCTATTGCCCTAATCGGCCGTTGACTCTGCAACTCCGATATCGCCCAGCACAATACCATCTTCTTGGCGATGCCGAGTCCATGGCCCGAAGCCTTCTGTCGATCACGTCGACCGATCCACCGCCCGACATCCAATCTTGACATGTTCCTTGGCACAACAACATGATTTTCTGCTTTAATTGTCTCATCACGATCAAAGCATCCTGCGTCACTCAAAAGCGCAGATTAAATCATAAACATATATCAAGTAGTTTCATCATCAAAATACGAGATTCAACAATCTCCCCTTTTTGATGATGACAACTTCTGATGATGACGATTAAACTTAACTCCCGGAGTTTAAACAAACTCCCCTATTAATATGCCATATTAATAGAAACTCTTAGATTCAAAAATCTAAGCAACATGTCATCATAAGCGGGTTAACCTTAACTCCCGGAGTTTAAACAAACTCCCCTATCAATATGCCATATTGATAGAACCTTAATTCAAACTGAATTCAAGTCATTTGCAATATTCATCATGAATACTTGCAACACGTCAACATGAACATATGCATCACATGTCATGTCATCAACATACTTCTCCCCCTTTGTCATCAACAAAAAGGAGAAGTATCACAATCAAGTGTTTGTGATATTGGTTTAACTTATTGCATGAAAATCATAATATCAAGTTTTATCATCATGCAATCTTGAAGCCAGAAAATTTAGCAAATGTTTCATCATGCTTAGAACATTCAAGCTATCAAGTTTTAGATATGCAAGTTTTACGGCATACAAGATAGCACATGCAAGCTAGCAATGTTACAATATTTTAGAGCTTGCAAGCTAGCAGTTTAGAGATATTCAAAAGGCAACTCTTGCTTCTTGAAACATGCAAGTTACAAGCTAGCAAATTTTGCTTCCTTTGTAGTGTTAGCTTTTGATATCGTAACATAACTATTTCAAGTGTTTATCAATTGTAGCATTTCATCATATGGCATGATATCGACATGTAAAGCTGTGAAGCAAGATTTTTGATATCATTTCATGATGTACACATTTCGAATATTTTAGCAAGCATTGCATCACATGGTAAGATATCAGCTCGTGCAATGCAAATTTTTGTTTGATATCTTGATACAGGGCATATAGCAATGATAGCAATCATATATTACTTGGTGATGCAAGTATGGCCTAATCATAGCATCAGTGATAGCAACCATATCAACATCAGTGATAGCAACCATTAGTGATAGCAAACATATCAATTCATATATTTCTCCCTCTTTGTCATCAACAACAAGGAGAACGATATAAACAAATTTTAAATATAAGTGCGATGCCATAAGTTGGTTCATGTCATTTTCCAACAGTGAGTGATAGGATACCAGTAATGCAAACATCTCAAGGAAAACATGACATGGAGATAGCTTTTATTGCTTCTTCCTTTTTATTTGTTATCTTTTTTTTTTACATGAAGGAGGAAAGCCATATGTGAAGTTCAAATCGATAAGATATTAAAAAACACTTCATTTTTTTGCAAGGATTAAGATATGTAAGTGAGTCAAATCCTTGTATGTAAAAAATATCTTCCTTTGGTAAGAGGGAATTATCAAATATGTTTTTTTCGAAAAATATTTTCACATGATAAGTGCATTTGCTAGATGATCCATATGTCAAAAATCAATGATGTGAATTAAACTTGATATGACATATGCTTGTTAAATTCGGAAGAGGATAATGTATCAAGAAAATCCAATTCTTAGGATCAGGAAAATCCGAAAATGAAATTTGACACTTTCATACATTCGGACAGAGTTTTACTAGAGATATTCAATTACAATCATGAAGGTAAAACATACTTGTTACCATGGAAGTTTTGTATTCAAGCACATAATTTTCAACATGTAATTGTGTAAAATTATTATGCCAATCAAGTGATTCAATCATTCAATCAAGAAGGTTCGAAAAATAATTTTAACACGTTCAATCATTAGGACGTATTTTTTTTGCCATAGTTTTTCAAATACAATCATAAAAGATAAGACATGCTCATCATCATAGTATGATGATAGCAAGTTTACCATATACAAGCTAGCAAAAAAATTTCTAAATTTTAAGGCCCATAAAGCTAACAATTTTGAGATGTTCAAGAAAGCAAGTCTTGCTTGAAATATAAGTTTTGCTAGATGTGCAAGTTAACTTTTTTGCTTCTTGAGATAGGCAAGATAGCATTCCTTGGTGATGTTCAATATAGCTAAGTTCTACATCATGCAAGCTAGTGAATTTTATAACATGCATAATCACCAAAAGCATCATAAATTTTAATGATGTGCAAAATTACAAATTTTGCATGATTGCATTGTGTGTCTTGAGATATGCAAGATAGCATTTCTTAGTGATGTTCAAGATAGCAATTTCTTCTCTTTTGAGAAGTGCAATTTTTGCTTTCTTCTTGAATTGTGCAAAGCTAGCTATCTCCCCTTTGTCATTGTCAAAAAGAAGGGGAAAAAACCCTTTATATCAATTTTAAATTATGACAAAGTTTAGTATCAATCTTATTTGTGCATCATTATATTTTCAAATTAAAACATGCACATTTTCAAAACAAATAAACTCATTATTATATGCATGATTCCAAATCATCATTCATATTATTTCAATCATTGTTTCAATCACCACTAATAGCTTATCATGCACAATATATAAAATCATCTAACATGATACAATCATTTATTTTCAAAATATTTATCACTATTGTAATGTATGATAATGAAGTATTCATGATACCGAACATTAAATCAGTATTTATCACTTCATTTTTTAATCATGATTCCAAACATTTATCATTTAAAGCATTCATGATACACATAAAAAAAAAAAACATGCATCATTCCAAATCATAAATATTTTAAATCATCATGATATTAATTTGTCACATTGCATCCTACCATGCATGATCGAAAACTTCTCATTTGCATATATCAAAATAAATTCATGAATATCTCATGCATTCATATCATCACTTGAGGAGTATTGAAAAGGAATAATTAGGTGATGAGATAAATATTTCATGAGTACAAAAAATTGCATAAAAATCATATCATGAATACAAGGAATACAAGTCACAATCATTCAAAGAAAATTCATTATTCATTTTCAATTCATTCAATTTGATAAATCAAGATCATGATTTTGATAAAACTTATTTCAATTTTAAATTATCAAAATCATTTTTATGGCTCACAAAATTTATAAATAGATTCATGATTTCATCGAGAAATAACAATGGAAATTAACATGATACACATTATTACTTCTCAACCACATATAGCATGATTTCATAAGGTATTTTTTTAATCAAAATCATTTTTTTTTATCATAAACATGCAATTTTTCATGATTATTTTTCAAAATTACTAGAATGATAAGCATGATTCCTAATTGTTTTGTATTTTCATTATAAGATTATTAAACATGCAATTTTTTAAGAAAATTAAAAAAAAAATGCTTTATGAAAAGCATCATGTAATTTCAAAATAAATTAAAGGCATTTTGATTACCTCAGCGTCGAAAGGTGTAAAAGCGTGGTTTGCCACCTAAACTGTTGATTTTCTCCTCGATCTTGGAGGAGCTCGATTCATCCCAATTTTTTGTTCTTCTTCTTGCGTTCAAAAGCAAGTAGTTCCATTCTTTTTTTGCTTTTTTAATTTTCGTTTCATTTGTAGTTTAAGTTCACCATCACTTGAGCTTATGCTCAGTGGTCTTCAAATGTTCTATGTCCCCAAATCCTTCCTGTTCTTTGGAAGGTTGTTTTGTTCATCATTGTCCTCATCACTTGAGTCATCGCTCAAGTGGCATTCATTGTCCAGTTCCAAATCCTTCCTGTTCTTTTTGGAAGGTGATTGTGTTCAACATGTTCATCATGTGCATTGTGCACCATTTCATATGTCATCAATGAACCAATTAGTTCTTCAAGTGAAATTGGTTTCAAGTTTTTTTCATTCTTGAATAGCAGTTACTTTTGAATCCCAAGTTTTTAAGAAAGTGGCGCAAAAACTTTGTTAACGAGTTCAAAATCGAAAAGCTTTTACCAAGTGATTTTAAACCATTGGCGACATCCGTAAAGCGGTGTACATGTCAACAACGGTTTAAACTTGGTTTCATGAAAAAAAAGCTCGAAATCATGCAGTAAAATATTAACTTTCGAGTCTTTGACTCTACTAGTTCCCTCGTCGTGATTTCAAGAGTCGCCGGATATCGAAAGCCGTTTACACAAAGAAACCGATTGAACTCATTTTTTTTTTTGTCCAAAGCAAAAATAAGGCATTCAAAGCCTTTGCATTTAAAGAAAAATACTTCTTCTCTAAATCCGACCATTAGTTCATCGGTTTAGAGGGAAGTTGAAAAACCGTTTTTCAACGATATTCCATAAATCCATATTTAGAGAAATCAAAGAAAACTCTCATTCGAGTTTTTCAATAAGTGTAGTCAATCCGTTAAAAAGCGGTTGACGAAAGACCGAAAAACCCTCTTGAAGAGCCATTTCTCTCGGTGTAAATCGAAATGAAATACCCTCTCTGATACCAATTGTTGGGATCGAGAGCACTAAGAGGTGAATTAGTGCAGCGGATATTTTTCAGTGATTTAAAAGTGAAAGCTGCGTTAGTCCGATAAAAAGCGATTTGATGTAAAAAGCGATTCACGGTTTGTATCTAAGTGTAGTTTACGCTGTTTTGCATCTAAATGCAGTTTGTGTCTAAATGTAGATTGCGTCTAAGCGCGGTTTGCATTTAAGCGCAGTTTAAGTCTAAGCGCGGTTCGCGTCTAAGCGCGGTTCGTCTAAACACAGTTTCGCGTCTAAACACAGTTTTGCGTTTAAGCGCGGTTTCTAATCTGGCGCGGTTTGTGTCTAAACGCGGTTTCGATCTAAGTGCAGATTTACGTCTAAGTGCAGTTTTACGTCTAAACACAGTTTTGCGTCTAAACAAAGTTTTACGTCCTAAGCGCGGTTTTACGTCTAACGCAATTTTGCTAAGCGTATTTTCGTCTAAACGCGGTTTTGAACTTTGAAAAGCATTTTATGAATTACAGGAAAGCAATTTGCAGTTATAAATGGAATCAAAACGTGGCGTAAACTGCAGTGTAAAGATAAAGAATGCAAAAACACCGATTTACGTGCGAATGCAGATTCCGAAAGATCAGAACTTAGAGACTGGTTAAATGGCAAGCGGGGGGCAGTAGCAATGTAGGAGGTTTGCAGTAATGATAAAGTGCTCAAAGTAAAAGCAAACCAGAGATTTAGAGTGGTTCGGTCGGTCTTGACCTACTCCACTTTGGCTTCCTCCTCCGGCGGGTCACCGGCGTCAACTAGCTGCCTTCCTTCAATGGGCGAAAGGCTAACTGCCCTTTTACAGTTTCTCTCCTTTTGGCGGGGCTCGGGGAGACAACCCTTGCAGATCCTTTCTCTCCTCTCTTTACAACTCAAGACTTGAAGAACAGAAAAGAGGAGAACTTTTGGACTTTACACAAATTTGAGCTCTTAGAATCACTTTGAAAAGATCAAGAATTCGGTGTGGATCTGTATCTTTTCAGTGCTGAATGGGTGGGGTGTTATAGGCCCCAACCTAGTTCAAATTTAGAGCTCAAAAGCGATCAAATCCCGGAATTTGGGGATCGGCGGTTACACCTCTTGATTGGAGAGGTTTGCACCGCTTGGCTTCAGGCCCGAGCCAGCGGTTGCACCTCTCTATCGAGGTTGCACCGCCTGAAGTCAGCTTCGAAGGCTGAGCCCCCCGGCGGTGCCACCTCTCCCGGCGGTTGCACCTCTGCTGAGGCTTCGAAGGCCGAGCTCGGCGGTCTACCTCTCGTCGGGGAGGTTGCACCGCCATGTAACTTCGAAGATCGAGCTCTGGCGGTTGCACCTCTGGCTGGGGCAGTTGCACCACCCGTCTCGGCCCCGGAGACACAGCCTGGCGGTTGCACCTCCATGCCCTAAGCGGTTTACCTTTGCCTGGTGCAATCGGTCCCAATGGTTAGCTCCATTCGCCCAATTTCAATCTTTTCGAGGGGCCCAATTGCCCCAAGATTAAGCTAATGGGATCACCTCCCATTTTCAAGCTTAATCAACGTGCTAACTGATTAAATCTAAGACAACTTCTGCAGCTTTGCTCCGATCGTCAATAAACTTCTTTTCCGGTTTCCGGCGAACTTCCGTCGATCATCCGATGAACCCTCGGTGATTCTTCTGGGACATCCGGCAAACTCTGGACTTTGCGATGATCCACTTGGCGAGTTCCGGCGAAACTTAAACGGCAACAATTCGGACTTCTCGGATCGTTCTCGTAGAACCTCCGGCGGCCGTCCGAACTTCCGTCGAACTCTTGAACTCCCAGCGTGATAATGATCTTCGGGCAACTCCTGCTGCTTGTCTGACTTTCATCGTAGTTAATCCTACACAACAAAACAAAAACCCGATCGAGACAATTAATCCAAAGCAATTAACCAAGTTGTCCAGCATGTTATTGGTCCCTCGGCGCTTAAAATCCTTTCCTGCGCCCTATTGCCCAATCGGCCGGTTGACTCTTGCAACTCCGATATCCTTGGCACAATGCCGCTCTTCTTGGCCCGATGCGAGTCCGCGGCGAAGCCGCTACGATATCGTCGACCAATCCAATCCGACCGGCGTCCAATCTTGACATGTTCGCCGGTGCAACATAATTACAACAAAGATTAATAAGGCACTTTCATTATGGTAAAAATCAATAATCCATAAATCACAAGATTCATATGCATAATTTTGAAATTTATTAAGCATGATCATTATGCATGACACTAAAACATGGTTTCAAAATGTTTAATATTTTCATTACATCATTATGCAATGGTTTCATTGAACATCATTTTGAATGATTCTTATAAATAACTAAAACTTCTTTAGTTTTAATTTATGTGATTGACTTTATATTAGCATGCTCAAGTTTTGTTCTTATGTCAAAAACATACATCATGTTAGAAAACCAAAGACAAGGTTTAAAAAAAATATCATCAAGCCTTCCATATAAAAATCATGCATCATCATTGAAAGTTAATATAGAAATCATCAAAATACACATTCTTGCTTCTCAAGCACATATATATGATTATTTAAATCTAACATTTTATTCTATTAACATAAAACATACAATTTTCAAGAAAAATAATTATTCAAAAGAAAAGAGAAAATACATCATGGAAAACATCAAGTAATTTCAAAATAATTCAAGAGAGTTGAGTTACTTACCTTGTAGTCGAAGCCCGTCAAAGCCCAATTCTCCGTTTCACCTTTAGAAGTTCTTGATTCATCCTTGGTTGCCTTCCTCTTCTTTGGCCTCTCCCTCCGTTCAAGTTTATTGTTTATTTTATATTTTTGTTTAATAAACTTATTAAGATTTAGTGTTCGAAGTTCAAGTTCATCATTGTCCTCATCACTTGAGTCATTGCTCAAGTGGTATTCATTTGTCCGGGGTTCCAAATCCTTCCTGTTCTTTGGAAGGTGATTTTATTCATCATGTGCATTGTGCACCATTTCATATGTCATCAACAAACCAATTAGTTCTTCAAGTGGAAAAATATTTAAATCTTTTGTTTCTTGTATTGCGGTTATTTTAGAATCCCATCTTTTTAGAAGGGATCTTAAGATCTTGCTTACGATATCAAAATTCGAAAAAGATTTACCAAGAACTCTTAGATTATTGACGACATCCGTGAAACGGGTGTACATGTCGCCTATAGTCTCGCTTAGTTGCATTTGAAAAAGCTCAAAATCATGCAATAAAATGTTAACTTTCGAGTCTTTGACTCTACTAGTTCCCTCGTGCGTGATTTCAAGTGTTCACCAAATATCGAAAGCCGTTTCACACGTAGAAATCCGATTGAACTCATTTTTGTCCAAAACGCAAAATAAGGCATTCATAGCCTTTGCGTTTAAAGAAAAATATTTCTTCTCCAAATCCGACCATTCATTCATCGGTTTAGAAGGAAGTTGAAAACCATTTTCAACAATATTCCATATATCAAAATTCATAGAAATCAAGAAAACTCTTATTCGAGTTTTCCAATAAGTGTAGTCCAATCCATAAAACAACGGTGGACGAACAACCGAAAAGCCCTCTTGAAATCCATGAAGAGCCATTTCTCTCGGGTGTAAATCCGAAATGAGAAATACTAGGCTCTGATACCAATTGTTAGGATCAGAGCGGCACTAAGAGGGGGGGGGGGTGAATTAGTGCAACGGTAAAGTATGATAAACTTTCGACGATTTAAACACTTTCGGAAACTTCGTACGATAAATGCAACGTTTCGTTTGAAACCGTTTCGATTGCGTTTTAACTTGAAGGGATACGTAAGAAGGAGACAAAGAAGTAGAGCATCAAAGTGCAAATGGTTTGCAGTAATATAAATGACAATAAGTAAATGCAAACCAGAGAAGACGGTAGTTTATAGTGGTTCGGTCAATCGTGACCTACATCCACTCTTCCGATTCCTCTTCCGTCGAGGCCACCAGCATCCACTAATGATCTTCCTTTACTAGGCGAAGATCAACCTCCTTCTTACACCCCTCTTACAACCTCGTACAAGTGGTTCACCCTTTTACAAAGATTTCAATGAATAGAAAGGAGGTGAACACTCAAGCTATTGAAAACAAGACTTTTCCTAAGGCTTTTCTCAACTTCTAGCTACTCAAAAGGTTGTATCCTCTGTTGAGAAATGAGGGGTATTTATAGGCCTCAAGAGGATTCAAATTTGGGCTGCAAAATTTGAATTCTCTTGGAGTTCCCGATGCTGGCGCTGCCACCGCCTGTCAGTTTCTGACCGACGGTGCTGGGCGGTGCCACCGCCTACAGTGTTTTCAGCCCACTAGTTGGGCTTCAATCTTGGCTCAAACTAGTCCGAACTCGGGCCCAATTGGCCCCTACTTGGGTTATAGGATTAATACCTAATCCTAACCCTAATTAACATACTAACTACGAATTTAAAGATATTTTATAAGCTATTACAAAGTCCATAAGTCAAGACTTCTTCCGGCGAACTTTTGGCGGTCTTCCAATAAACTCTCGGAAACCATTCTGCGGACTCCCGGCAAGCTCTTAAACTTCACGATTTGATCTTGGCGAGTTCCAATGAGCTTCTTCGGAAAGCTCTGATCTCTCTCGGTGAGCTCCGCAAACTTCCCACAAACCTTTCGGTGAGCTTCCAAAAAACCCTTAGGCAAGCTCCCTACTCATTCTCGGCTAGTTCCGGCAGCATTCCCGACGAACCTTCGGACTTCCGTCGAGCTCTCGAACTCCCAATAAATCCTTCGCGCTTGACTCCGCACTTTGTTTCGCTTTATGTCTTCCTCATTATCATAGTTATTCCTGCACACACAAACTAAAACTCTACTCCGATCTAGACAATTATTACAACGCGAATCGACATTCTGTTGCCCGGCACGTCATTGGTTGGCACTTCGTCCGATTCTTCAGCGCATCGTCCTCTCTTGCAGCTTGTTGCCCAATCGACGGTTGACCTCCGCAACCCCGATATCCTTGGCGCAATTCCGCTCTCCTTAGCCCGATGCCCGACGTCCGAAGCCTTCTGCCGTCCAATATCCTGTCGTGATCTCCTCCGGCACAACGTCAATTCCTCCTGCGTTAATTGTCTAATCCTGATCGATTAGACCTGCATCACTCAAAATGCAGTTTAAATTATAAACACATATCAAGTGGTTTCATCATCAAAATACGAGATTCAACAGATCGAGCTCTGGCGGTGCCACCGCCTGACTAGGGCGGTTCCACCGCCCAGCTTTCCTAGGAGACTGAGCTCCTGGGCGGTGCCGTCGCCGACCCAAGCGGTGTCGCCGCAGACCCAGGTAGTGCCACCACCGGCCAGGAAATTTGGGTCCGAATGAGCTAATCCATTTGGCTCAATTTAGGTCTATCAAGGGCCCAATTGCCCCCTGATTAAGTTAATGGGATCACTTCCCATTCCTAGCTTAATCTACATATTAACTACGATATTTCTTAAGACATTTACTACAACTTGCTTTGGTGCGTCAATCGCTTCTTCCGGCGAGCTTCCGGCGAACATCCGACGAACCCTCGGTGATACTCCGGCGGACTTCCGTCAAATCTCCTGGACTTGCGACGATCCACTTGGCGAGTTCCAATGAGCTTCTTTGGCAAACTCCTGGACTTCTCATATTTATTCCCGCAAAACCTCTGACGACCGTCCGGACTTCCGTCGAACTCTCGAACCCCTAACGTGATCATGGTCTTGACTCCGACGCAACTCTGTTAGGACTCTAGCTAGGAGAGTCCTAATTGAGAGGGATACTCTATTAGGACTCTAACTAGGAGAGACCTAATTGAGAGGGACATTCTGTTAGGAGGTTTTTTCTTAGAGAAGAATTAGGAGTTGTAAGGGAATAGGAGTCTTGAGTATGAGTCATATTAGGAGTTGGTTAGAAGTAAGAGTCTTAAGTAGGAGTCCTATTAGGAGTTAGGGTTTAGAAGCCCTATAAATAGCCATGTATTCCTTTTTTTTTCAGAAGTAATAGATGAATCTTTTCTGCAGCCTTTGAGCAGCAACTTGGAGGGAGGAACCCCTATAGAGTTCCAAGGAGGCCGATCCCCTAAAGAGATCAACCCCAAGTTTAGAATCTGCAAGGGTTCTAACACCTGGTATCAGAGCAGCGTTCTTGGTGTCTCGCTGCCCTTCCATAGCCATCCATCAACCCTTCACAACCATCCAAAGCAATTCCCACAATTGCTTAAAAGATCGTCGCCGAATTCCGCCATCATCTCCACCACCGCAGATCATCCTTTGATCTCCCCGTGAATTGCAATAGGTTCTGGTTTCCTACCTTACTGCTGCTGCAATTTATTTATCTGTATCCGAAAATCCAAAAAAAAAAAAAATTCGTTCCTATATTGCTGCAAATTTTCATCGTAAGTTGCTGAAATTTTTCGACGAGAATTCTGCTATCGCAACTTACACCAATTTTCTTGCTGTTACTACCGAAATTTTCTTGATGGACATCCTTGCTGTCATATAAACTGAGATATTGCTGTCAACTCTCTCCTCAAATCTCTCAATTTTTTTGTGGAGATTTCGTCGAGAAACCGCTGTTTCTTCGACGATAATTCTGCTCTTATAAGACAACACAATTCTGCAGCAAACTTTCACTGATTTCTATCAAACCTATACATGCCTTTAACTCGTCAACAAAAGAGAGATCTTAACATCACAGATTTGGAGTCATATACTATGGCATCTGAGGAGGCAATCAATGCTAAATTTGAAGCCTTTGAGGCATGAATGGAGGATAAGATTCGGACTCTCCTTACCGAATTCGGTTTGAGCCGACCACCAAGCCCGAAGAAATCACATCAAGGAGAGAGCTCTAACCAATCACATCATGCCCAAAGAGATGACTTCCAAGAGAGGGGAAGCTCTATGACCGACCCCAACTATTCGCGCATGAGAGTGGACTTCCCTAGATGGGAAGAAGGAGACCCAATTGGTTGGATCTCGCGGGCGGAGCGATATTTTCGGTACCATAAAACTGCGGATGCATCCATGGTGGAAATTGCATCTATACATCTTGAAGGGGATGCCATACAATGGTTTGACTAGTTTGAACATACTTATGGAGTCCTTTCATGGCAACAATTCAAAGAAGGACTACTGATCCGCTTCGGACCAACTTATTACGAGAACATTGAGGGACAACTAGCAAAGATCCAACAAACCTCCACCATTCAGGAGTACCAAACCAGGTTTGAAAGGTTATCTAATCAAACTCGTGATTGGTCTGAAAAACAGTTATTGGGGACTTTTATTGAGGGCCTAAAGCCGGAGATCCTGGGAGAAGTTAAGGCGCGACAACCATACACGCTTATGGCAGCCATCTCTTTCGCACGACTTCAAGAGGAGCGATTGAACCATGAAGCCCGGAGGACTAGGATCACTCCACAACCTACAATACTAAAGCCCTCAGCCCCCCCTACTATCAACCGAGTCCCTGCAACGAAAGGTTAACAAGAGAAGAACTTCGGGAGCGATCTGCGAAGGGGTTATGTTGGCATTGCGACGAGCCGTGGAGCCGCGAGCATCGCTGTAAAAAAGGTAGACTTCTTATGATTGAACCAGTAGAAGAAGAGGTCATTGAACATCTAGAAGAGAGCCTTGAACATGAAGAAAAAGATATGGAAGAAGAGCCACAGCCGACCGACATTACGGTACACGCACTAGCCGGCTACTCAAATCCGCAAACGATGAAAGTTGGAGGCCTTCTCAAACAACAGCCGATCACTGTTCTCATCGACACGGGTAGCACTAATAACTTCCTGAATAGTAAGGTTGCTGCTCGGATGGCACTGCATATTGAAGGTTGCAGCAAGTTCGACGTAAAGGTTGCCGACGGCAGAATCCTAAAGTGCGACCAATGATGCCCACAGGTGAAACTATTACTGCAAGACCAAGAAATTATCACTGATTTCTTCCTCCTACCTATCGATGACTATGAGGTAGTGCTTGGTATAGAATGGCTGACTACACTAGGTGATGTCTCTTGGAACTTTTCTAAATTAATTATGAAATTCTACTGTAAGGGCAAACAAATCATCCTACACGGGAAGCGCGGAAGCAACGTTACCACTGTTTCGACCCAACGAATGGAGAAAGTTTTACATAAGGTAAATGGTGCCTTTTTGATGCACCTCTAGCAGCAACCAAAGGGGAAGAAAATAGAATTTGAAGATCAAAATCTTGCCCAATTGCTTACTGAATTTGCCGACATATTTGCTGAACCGCGCGGTCTTCCTCCTTCTCGGCAACATGACCATCGAATTCCAATCCTTCCGGGCAAGCCACCAGCGAACACTTGACCATACCGATATCCTCACCTCCAGAAAGATGAAATTGAAAAGATCGTAAAGGAGATGCTTGAAACAGGGGTGATTCGACCAAGTTGCAGCCCGTATTCCTCACTGGTGCTACTTGTACGCAAGAAGGACGGAACTTGGCGGATGTGCATCGACTACCAAGCTTTAAATGGCATCACCGTCAAGGACAAATACCCAATACCAGTGGTGGATGAACTTCTTGATGAATTGAAAGGAGCTCGAGTCTTCACGAAGTTGGACCTCCGATCCGGTTACCACCAAATTCGGGTATGTGACGATGACATTCCAAAAAACTGCATTTACACACATGATGGCCATTATGAATTCTTGGTAATGCCTTTTGGACTCACTAATGCTCCTTCAACCTTTCAAAGTCTTATGAATGATATATTTCGAGAGCTTTCTTCGTAAATTTGTGCTGGTATTTTTTTCGATGATATTCTCGTTTATAGCCCTTCTCTTGAGACTCACTTTCAAAGATTTACTGGATTGTTTTGACGATCCTTGAGAATACTCTTTTTTTAAAGCAACCAAAGTGCAGCTTTCTCCAGCAAAAAAAGTAGAGTACCTTGGGCATATAATATCAGAAGAAGGAGTGGCGGTAGACCCAACAAAAATTGAGGCAATGCAAGGTGGCCAAAAAACTACAAACGATGAAATTACTGCGGGGGTTCCTTGGACTAACGGGCTACTACCGAAAATTTGTTAAGGACTATGGGAAGATCAGTGCACCACTCACTTCTTTACTGAAAAAAAAAGATGCTTTCCAATGGTCGGACAAAGCCTCTGTTGCCTTCGACAAACTTAAAAGCGACCATGACAACAACGCCGGTACTTGCTTACCGATTTCAATAGACCCTTCATCATTGAGGCCGACGATTCGAGTCGAAATGGAGCCATTCTCATGCAAAATGGTCGACCACTCGCATATACTAGCAAGGCATTATCTCCCTCCCATCAAAATATGTCGGTATATGATAAGGAGATGCTTGCCATTGTACACGCAATAAATTTAGGTGGAGACCCTACCCGATCGGTAAATATTTCAAATTAAAACCGACCATAAAACTCTCAAGTACTTTTTTGGAGCAAAAGATATCATCCCCGAGCAGCAAAATGGGTAACCAAACTTCTTAGATTTGATTATGAAATTATTTACAAAAAAGGGGAAAGAAAACGTTATTGCGGATGCACTCTCACGGCTACTTGAACAAGCTAAGGTTTCAGCCATCTCCTTCCTACCACCGGTCTCCTCGAGGACATTAGGGAAGAATGGAAGAAGGATCCAGAGATCAGCAAGATCATAAAAAAAAATTGGAGGAGGATCCAAGTGCAATAGCCCACTACACCGGGATTCGAGGGATTTACGCTACAAAGGTCGATTGTGCTTATACGACTCCCCTTGCATCGCAATCATCTTGCATGAAATGCACTCTATACCTTCAAAGAGGGCACTCTGGATTCCTAAGAACCTACAAAAGAGTGAAGCAAATTTTTTTATTGGAGAGGGATGAAAAAAAAATTATTGCTTTGAATATGTGGCACAATGTGATATATGTCAACAAAGACAAGGGTGAAACTATGGCAAATCCGGGGAAGATACAACCACTACCCATACCGGACTTCGGTGTGGACCGACATCTCCATGAACTTTATTGAAGGGCTGCCATCTTCCAAAGGTAAAAAAAAGCACGATTCTCGTGGTGGTTGATCGACTTACTGAAATATGCTCATTTTTGTCTTTGTGAGAAATCCCTACATCGCTACTAGTATTGCCCAGATTTTCATAGAAAATATTGTTAAACCCGCATGGGATGCCAAGGTCCATCGTAAGTGATCATGACAGGATTTTCACTAGTAAATTTTGGACCGAAGTTATTTCAGTTAAAGGCACCAAACTCAAGATGAGCACAACGTATCATCCACAAACCCACGGCCAAAACAAGAGGTGGTAAATAGGTGCTTAGAGGCGTTACCTCACGGTGTTTTAAGCTAATGACCCACCAAAAAGAGTGGGCGAAATGGCTTCCCCGGGCGAATGGTGGTATAATACTACATATCATTCATCTACAAAATGTGCCCCTTATGAAGCATTGTATGGTCGACCCAAAGACCAGTGATTCCAAAGTATGTAATTGGCTCTCGACCAAGGTAGATCAAGTTGACCAAGAATTGAATGATAGGGACAAACTCTTACAACTGTTAAAAGATAATCTCTCTACCGCTCAAGCTAGAATGAAGCAAAGAAGTCGGCACACCCACAGTGAAAGAGAATTTTCGGTGGGAGATTGGGTTTATCTTAGCCTACAACCATACAACCAACTCTCTATCAACACTCGAGCCTCCATGAAGCTATCCCCACGTTTTTATGGGCCCTATCAAATCCAGAGCGTGATTGGAGCCATGGCATCTGAGACTTAAATTACACGAGGATGCCAAAATTCATCCTGTCTTCCACGTATCATGCCTAAAGCCCAAGTTGGGAGAACACGAGTCACCCTAGATCCAACTGCCCAACACAACTGAGGATGGAGTTATTCAAGCCCAACCACAAGCTATCCTCGATCGCAGGATCGTGATGCGTCGCCGACATCCCTCTACTGAAGTACTAGTGCATTGGAATAATCTACCACTTGAAGACGCCACATGGGAACCATATGAGAAGCTAAAGACCCGGTTCCCTGAGTTCATGGAATCTCAGCCTCGAGGACAAGGCTGATTTGAAGAGGGCGGGTCTGTTAGGACTCTAGCTAGGAGAGTCCTAATTGAGAGGGATACTCTATTAGGACTCTAACTAGGAGAGTCCTAATTGAGAGGGATATTCTGTTAGGACTCTAACTAGGAGAGTCCTAATTGAGAGGGACATTCTGTTAGGAGGTTTTTTCTTAGAGAAGAATTAAGAGTTGTAAGGGAATAGGAGTCTTGAGTATGAGTCATATTATGAGTTGGTTAGAAGTAAGAGTCTTAAGTAGGAGTCCTATTAGGAGTTAGGGTTTAAAAGCCCTATAAATAGCCATGTATTCCTTTTTTTTTCAGAAGCAATAGATGAATCTTTTCTGCAGCCTTTGAGCAGCAACTTGGAGGGAGGAACCCCTATAGAGTTCCAAGGAGGCCGATCCCCTAAAGAGATCAACCCCAAGTTTAAAATATGCAAGGGTTCTAACAAACTCCTGCTATATGTCTTACTGCCATCGTAGTTAATCCTGCACACTTATCTCAACATATGGATTAGATAACAGATGACAATTGACTTCATCATCAAAATTCGAGATTCAATATATTTAACTTTAGAAAGAATATGCAGTGTGGATCCTTTTAAAAATTTAGTTAGCTTTTGAAGTATGCTACTACTTATAAAACCAATACATTCTTTTCTAAATGCATAATTTTATTTAGCAAGAATCATATTAAGTATATTTATTGTAGAAACTTGTTTTCTTTTTTAAAAGATTCTATTATATTATTACTGTTAATTTATTTTTGTAGGCAATGTTTTAAGCTTCTCATTCATGGCAATTAGCTTCTTTTTTTATTTTTTAAAACAAGTGATTTTTAAAATAACTTCTTTTTAAGTCCAAGATTAGATAATTTTAAATCTTCATATTTAGTGCAAGGAATACAATATATTGATACATATTTGTCATGCATAATTTTTAATTTATCATATTCATTAGTAAGTAATATATAATCCCTTCTTAGTAAATTATATTTCTTATTAATCTTTCTGAATTCATCATATAAATCATGAGATGGCTTCAATTAATTTTTCATGCAATAAAGAAGTTTTGGGAGAGTCAAATACCTCTTGAAAGTTAATAAAATTTAATTTGTTATTTTTTCTTCATTAATTTGTTCTATCACTTTCGACTCATTTGATTTGTTGTTTTGAGTATTTCTTCTTTTTCAGTGATGACTTCTTCTTCAATTGTGGATATTTATTTTTGAAATGTCTCGATTCTTTACACTCATAGTAAATGATTGTTTCTTGAGTTCATTTTTAGTCTTTTTTCTCTTCTTGTTAGATTTGTCTTATTTTTTATGAACTTTTTTAATCTTTTTATAAGAAGTATTATATTTTCATAATAATTACTTAAACTTTCGCTCGAATAATCTTCTTTAGATTTAAAAGCAATATCCTTTATTTTCTTTGGAAGATTATCATCTTCTTCATCATGAGCTTTATATGTCATTTCATTAGTCATTAAAGATTTTATTAGTTCTTCAAGATAAAAGTAATTCAAGTCTTTAATTTTTTTGGATTGTTGTTACTTTTGGATTACAACTTTTAGGAAGAGACATTAGAATCTTACTTACCAATTCAAAATTAACATAGTTTTTACCAAGAACCTTTAATCCATTGACAACATTAGTAAAATGAATATACATATCACCAAAAGATTCGCTTAGCTTTATTTTAAATAATTCATAACTATAAATTAAAAGATTAATTTTAATTTTTTTTACTCTACTTATGTGATTATGCATTTGTGAGTGACTTAAAGTCTAGGTTGGTTTAGTAGAAATTGATTAAGTTACATTCGAAATTGAATTAAATTACACTCGATCACAAAATCTATTAAAAAAAATTAATTTTAATAATTAATTATCATAAAATTAAAATCATTATTGGAAGTTGATCAAGTTGCACTCGGAATTAAGTTATAGTCGAACTCAATCAAGGAATATATTTAAAAATTAATTTTGATAATTAATTATCTTAAAATCTTAAAAATATAAAAAAAATGATACTAATCATCTTAGAAACATATCCTATTAATTCTATGAAAGTTTAGATTAGCTTACTAGAAGTTAATAAAGTTACACTCAATTGCAGTATAGGTTCAAAAAATCTTAAATTTGAATAATTAATTATTATATTAAAAAAATAAAAATGGTAATAAACATTTAAGAATCATATACTAGTTATTCTATAAAAATATAGATTAATTTAGTAAGAATTAATCTAATTATAATCACTATTGAACTACGTTATATTTAACTTATACTCATCACAAAACCTATATTGGGTTTGGTTCGTGAATTTTTATCATTCATAAAAAAAATATATGATCCTAACTAAAGATATGAGTCATCTAATAAAAAATTAATAGTGAAAACTTTTCTCAATAAAATATCCTTTTATTATTTTATATTTCATGTTATATGAGAGAGAGAAAAAGTTAGTGTTATAACCTATTTTTTGCTTTTGCTGGTGCATATATATTTTATTTTATATTCCATTCTATCCTTCAAACTCCTTCGAAAAGCTAACTATTTTCCTTGTTGCATTGCTATCATTTTTTTAAATTATTTTGATCGTCTAGCTTTGGATCAATTATATCACAAAGAAATGCCCGACCAATTTGCTTGATGGTTACATATTTAGATTCGTTAAGAGTAGGTCGAAGAGGGCCCGTGGGATTTTTGTGAGCGCGCAAAAAAAAAGAAACAAAGAAAGTACCACCATATAGATTATTATATGCTTCATGCTCGAGAAATTTGTCTTCATTGGTTGTCCATAAATGGGGATGTTTTCTTTCCACCTGCAACTCCTATTGAAAACCGTGAGCCATCCAACAAAAAATATCTTTACTTCTAATTTGAAACAGTGAATATGAAGTCAAAAAATATTTACAATGACTAGAGCAGGAGAAAAGGGGTTCTGTTTAAGGACTCAACAAAAAATCTAGTGAAAATTTCGGTGAAAACTGGCAGAGCACTCGCGTTTCTCTGGTAGAATGCCATCGATGTAAACAATAAAAAAAAGCAGCTGGAAAAGATGACGACCAAGCACAAGTACTATATACAATTTTGAAAATTCTGTGCTACTCGCACCGATGGCGAATGAAGAATTTTTCTTCTAATAGAGCTAACCTAGAAATTTAGTAGTAAACGTATCATCCAATTGAGAGTAACCGATTTAGACCCAAGATTTACTTAAGTTTAAGCATAAAGATAATGGCACAGATACAAGATTCTTATAAAAGTAAAATAATGGACAACTCTAATGGGAAGTAACTACGTCATCAAATGTGCGCAAAGCAAATCTATGGACAAATAGAAAACTTCAGTGGATTCTGAAACAAGTGATATCATAATATATAAAACAAAACAAAACAGGCTTGATAATATTCAGTGTTATCGTCAACCTATAACTGATCCAAGTAGGAATAATTACTTATGGTTCACATGCAAGTATACCGAACAAAGCTCAGAGGAAGCTCGATATACAACAAATCCCACCATATTCAAGCAAGTAGAACTCTTTACCCAAATGGCTGAAGATCTCAGTAACGTAGATTAGTAAGAACAAAACAGCAATTGGAAGCTAAATGATAAACTCAAAGAAAATAAGTTCTGCAAAATAAATGCACCTTCTGATAAGGCCAAAGATACATACATACTGTTATTAGCCAAAGTAGCAAGTGTGACAAGAAACATCAAGATAACATGTGACTAACAGTAGACTAATCATCTAGGCATATAATAGAAATTTGAAACAAAAGATATTTGCAATAATTGACGAGATTAATAAGAAGTTCAAAATACAACCATGAACTTCTCTTGGCAATAAGAGCTGAGTACACACATAAGCTACACTTTTACATACATTTGACAGATGAAAAGAACAGAGACCAATGCCAATAAAACCATTTCTTCTCCAAATAATTTAAGGTTTTCATTATGTTATGAAAGCGACCTGTCCAGGAAGCACCAAGAAAGACGGTCAAACTTCCAAGCTTCTTTTGTGGTAAATTGTAAGATTACACTGTAATTTTTCTTTTTCTTTACATTCTGATGGTGAATTGTGACACTTCAAAGTATTCAACACGAATATGGACACATTGTAATGCACACCAAATAAACACATTTTACAACTCAGCCAAAGTGGACTCCGGTCCCTAAAACCCCCAAATAGACCTAGTAATACCATCCCCCAAAAAAGAGCAATGACATGTAAATTATCTGTCTATAATTGTATGTTTGGCTGGTAGGATGAAAGAGTTGACTTGAGGTCTAGAAACTAAACCAAACTCATCAGATATATGTCTTAATCTATTGCAATGATGAAAAAACCAACAGATATATACATGAGGAAAACAGGATATAAGGCTAAGGCCTTTCTTCTGGGATTAACAGCTGCACTTATGAAGGGATATGCTGCCCAACAGCTCCATGCCAATGTCATAGAGACGACAACTATCTTAATTATAACATTGCCTTCTAGCATGCAGACTAGAGCTCCTACAGCCAGAGGGAAAAGGCAATAGCCAAGAAGACTCAGACTTTGGAAGAAGATGATATGTCCACCCTAATCCAGTAAGAAAAATAAAAATGTTAATACAAAATCCCTCATCAAACGTATGCTGCAAAATAAAGAAAATTAAAACAGACAGGACCCATGTGAGCCGCTTACCAGAAGTAGAACATTCAATGTCAGAATCATAGCACCAGCAGTGAGGACTGCAAATGCAACAGCAAAGACTTCCGACTGGGACAATAAAAACAAGAACATGAAGACATAAGCCCTTGGTATAAGAGGCAATCATTTAGCAATGCATAAAAGATAAATTGTGAGGAACTATCAGATATGCTCATCCAATCGACAAAATCGAGCCTCTCCACCCTCAATGTACAATTCTAGCCCATGAATAATACATAGAGATTTTACAGAAGTTGAGGACAATTCTAGCACATTGTACAATTCTGGACCAAAACTGGACTTAAGGAGGGAAGCTTGTTCTTTCAATTTCTCACTAAATTTACAGAATCTAAGATGAATAGAGAATGTAAATTATTTTTATCATAACTCGACAGAACGAGGCATTCTAACAGGCAAAAAGAAGAATAAGAAGAAGGAAAAGGAAAAAAGAGGAACCCTACCATTATGAGTCCAATATAGATTTCAGGATCAAATATGTTGTTTAGACCAGCAAAGAGAAGAAGGGAGGAGCGACGAAATAGGCAAACTGCTTAGGAGTAAGGTAATCAACCTGGGAGAGAGAGTGTAACAACCCACATGGTAGAAAACAACAAACTAAGATTAGGAAAGGGTTGTTATGATTAAGAAAAGATATATGGTCAAGTTTTATTTCTCTGCACCATATGAGATTAACAATCAACAGAAGATGTTATGAGTGAACCGTTTTAGTTAGCATACATGAATTAACAAAGCCTGAACTGCTTGTTAAGGATCACTATTTAGCAGCATTCGCACCTATAGGCCCAGAACAAAACATGGCACTGCTGCAGGAACAGCAAATAGCTGCAACTTCAAACCACTATGGCTTTTTTATTTTTGGAATGGTGATTAGTACTAAAATAACTGCACCTCATTTGGCATTTGCCAAAATAATATTATAAAATGGCTCAAACAACAACCTTGAATTATTCCGAATTAAGGTGTAGTTAAAACTGGGCGAGGTTGTCAGGCAAAACATAATACCTAACTTACTTTGTCAACCAGAACTCTGTAGTTTTACTTTGCTGGTAGCATGAATGTCTATGCTAACGGGGCAGTTGGGTCAGAAAAAATTAGCCATCCTTGACTTTCTTGCATCCAATATTGCTAAGACTTCTTTGTGTCCAGAAAGTCATAGAATATCACCAAAAATAACTTTCATTCATGCAGAAGGTTAACCATAACATCTCGCAGGAACATGTCAAATACAAGGTCAAGTGTTTTTGCCAAACCAACTATATCATCAATGGATGCCTAGATCCACCTTGGTCTACCTTTTCTTTTTGTCCAGAACTTAGTATACCTTAATTATGTCAACCTATAAGTCATATAAACTTATTACACCAAAAGAAAATAGAAATTTCCTTCCAAAAGAGATTATTATAGTTAAGAACATTGACACTGCATCTAATGCTTATGATCTGATTACCTAAGAATTTGTTTCAACTATGCCATTTTTCACTTTCATCTACCATAATTCCCACATAAAAGAGAAACCATCAAGTATTTGCTGGTACCACTATCGAGACCTCAATGAAAGCAAGCTTGGATCTAGAAGCCCGTGATCGATCTGACCTTCTTGACCGATGCAGACCAAGAAAGAGTGAGACCAAGGAACACGATGAAGAAGAAGGGCCCCCAAAGATCCCAATCCCTCAGCGCCCTCCCCGGATCCTCTCTATACGGATTCGGTAAAACCACCAGCTTCAGATTGCTTACGATCCGCGTCAGATCTCGCTTCACCGTGTCCCACACGGGCTCGGTCAGAGTGTCGGGAGGCGACCTCAGCGCGCCGGTGGAGATGCCTATCCGGGGGCTCCCACCTGGCGAGGTGGCGGCGGCAGCGGGCACAGAGGGCACGACCGGGGTAGGGGAGGAAGAGGGCCGCACCTTCTGGTAGGGCGGCAAGGTGAAGGGAGAATGGGAGACGGGGATGGAAGCGCGAGAGGGGCTAGGGGGGCGGGCGGGGAGGACGGTGGCAGTGTGGGTGCCGGCGTTGATGAGGTTCTCTATCTCGTCGATGTCGGACTGGGAGGACGGATGAAGCGGCACCGTATCCCCATAAGACATCTTCGCAGGCCGCGCCGGCGAACCGCCGGATCGGAAGAGGGGAGAGGGTTTCGAAATCGAGAGGAAGAGGGTCGGGTTGTTTGTTGTACGTGTTCATTCAGTCTCTTTTAGAAGAGGGGTTGCTTAGGCTGGGCGAGTTAAGCGTGATAAGCAACACATGACCTGGGAACGGATCGGATCGTGCAGCTGATCGGAACACGATCCGACCCATTCGAATTTAGGACTTCAATAATACCGGACAGAATAGCATGGCTCGTGGCCGGGTCGGTTTATTTCGCTGAACCATAAGCGCCGAGATTCGTGCTGTAAACAGATCACCCTTCGATGCATCGCCGGATCACATATCTGTGATTTCTCTTTCTAGGTGCAGAAAGAACCATTAATATGATGCAAACTGAAACTACATGAATATTTCGAGTAAAGCAAGCATAAGAAAAATCATTTTGATACATCACCTGAAGATTCAATTCGATAAGAAAAAATATTAGGCTTCGATTTTGTTTGATGGAATGCTAGAGATCTGTGGTTCTCTTGACACTGTTGCATGCCTTTTAGTTTACCCTCTTAGGCAAACAATGTTTCAGAATGAGTCATAATGCAATGTCATAACTCGACCGATGAGTTTAGTACAACAGGAACAACATCCATAAGAATAACACCAAGAGACAACTTCCCACGGATTGTCTTTCTACACCCGTTCGAGTTCAAGCCCTCGACAAAAGGGACGGATGTGGCAAGACGAGAGATCCCAAAGGGGAGGTAGACACATCAAGCCCTCTCACCGCGGATCCTGCGAGCGAGCTGGATGTCCTTGGGCATGATGGTTACTCTCTTCGCATGGATCGCGCAGAGATTGGTGTCCTCGAAGAGGCCAACCAGATAGGCCTCGGCCGCCTCCTGGAGGGCCGCCACAGCGGAGCTCTGGAACCGGAGGTCCGTCTTGAAGTCTTGCGCGATCTCCCGCACCAACCTCTGAAAGGGCAGCTTCCGGATCAGCAACTCCGTGCTCTTCTGGTACTTACGGATCTCCCTGAGCGCCACCGTCCCGGGCCGGAAGCGGTGAGGCTTCTTCACGCCACCGGTCGCGGGGGCCGACTTCCTGGCTGCCTTCGTCGCCAGCTGTTTCCTCGGTGCCTTCCCCCCGGTGGACTTCCGCGCCGTCTGCTTCGTCCTCGCCATTTCAAACCGATCGTAGATCGGCAATAGTAGGGTTTAGAGGTTGAGAAGCGTGAATGGGATGGATTCATTGAGGTTTGGGGATGAGATTGGTTATACATGGGGAAGAGGCGGGATTGGGGAATGAACTTGGGAAGAACGCGGTATCGCGTT